>JASANB010001424.1:30000-137797 GCA_030248155.1 Sabatieria punctata
TTTAATTTTTGATCCTAACAACTGTGGGCGCCAGACCCCCAACCCCCTCCGGCGGATGACCTGTTACATGTATGATAATGGTACCGGCACCATATGGTACCCCAACGTTGGGCCACTGTGTATTGGCATTGGCAATGGTACCTGTGCCGGTACCATATACCATACATGTAACAGGTCATCCGCCGAAGGGGGAGGGGGTTGGGGCGGGGGTCTGGCGCCGGCCGGGGGGGTCTGAACCCAAACTTGGGGGCGTTAGGCACTAAAAAACGCTCAAAAATCGCAATTTTTTCGGCTACAAATCGTCAAAAATCGCTAATTTGGGCTGAAATACAGCTAAAAAGTGCTGTTTAACAGGCGATTTTGGCTATTTTTCTGTCTGAAATTGCAAAAAATGATAAAATTTGCTAAAAAATTACTTGCCAGAAAAATCGGACGGGGCGTCGGGAAAATCGTCTGGGGGGCACATCCGGGGGTCTGGCCTAAGTCGGATGCGGGACAGACCCCCTGTTGCCATACATGGGCCGAAAAAATCCGGAGGGGGGTAGGGGGGTTGAGACCTCGGGGGGGGGGGGGTCCCCCCGAAAAAGGCAAAAAAAAAAAACGTCTATTTTGCCTTAAATAAGGGGGGTATGGCCGACCGAGGGGGAGGGGTATACCCCCTTACCCCCCCGGCCCATGTATGCCTGTTACATGTATGTCATATACGGTACCATTCTGTTGAGATTTCGAAGCATATGGTAGTGGTAACATACATTGATATGGTACCGGACCGGCACTCATACCCATGGGTAGGGGTACCATAATATTATGGTGCCACTAGTCTAGCTACCGGTGCCATATACGGTGACAGTACCATAAATGGCATTAAGTGCCAGACTGAAATATACGTACGTTTTCCAATTTGGCAGTGACCAATTCAACAGTTTTGCGCAGGTAATTCTGACTTCTGCGTTCGAGCACTTGCTAAAACTCAAGACAGAGCAGTTTTAGCAGTCAAACGAGTCTCCAAATCCAACCGGAATGGCCTGCCGTAGTAGACGACGCAAATCTCTCAGCAGATCAACTTCCACCGATTGCAAGTCGAGTCTGGCCAAGATGCGACAGTAGAGCTTGACGTTCTCGCCGCCGGGGTCGAGCAGAATTTCGTTGGTCAACGTTTCGGCCAGATCGCCGTGTACCGAACCCTCCTAAAAGTCGCTGGCGCAAGTAGAAACCAACAATTTTTCAGACCATCTGACTTAGCACAAGCATTGCATTGCACGTCAACCACTAAAGTTTTTACTAAAGAAACTCTAGACCAATTTACAGAACAAACAGCCAATAATTGAGTTTACAGCAGCCTTTCAAATTTTACCATTTAGGTGAGCTGAGCGGAAAAATTGTTTCTTTCTACTGGTGCGACCTACAGTACAAAAAGTAATAGGGAAACCCTTTTTGCGCTGCCCAATCTAGTTCTTAATAGGTGTCCTGGTTACACTCCAATTGCCAACCAATTCTTGCAACCACACGCGTCTGTTCACTCACGCACGTTCTCTTTTTCACTGCCTTATCTGTTCTGTTTGTTTGTTTGTTTGTTTGTTTGTTTGTGTGCGACTAGCTGAACAGAATGCTCTCTTTTTTACTGAAAAAACTACGATTGCAAGCAATCGACGCTAAAAACAGTGTAAATAGAGGATGAATGGCAGTTGATTCAAAATGGCAGAACAACTGTTTTGGTGGGGCTACTCGACCAAAGGGAAGGGGGGATACAATCTGAGACCACTTGTACCAGCAGCACCGAACTATGCACACCACTACACTTACTACTAAATACAAGAGGAGCTCAAATTGACAGTGACAGTGTAAATAGAAATATGACAGCTGATGCGTTGGTGATCTTCCTGAGCTGCTGCTTATTTCCTGCGGGTACCATCCTCGAAGAAAATACCGCCATCCAAAGCGCAGTATTTCGGACAGATACCGCGTTCTCCTTGCAGACCGGGTGGGCCTCGTGGTCCGGGTCGGCCGGGCTCGCCATTGGGACCGGGCGGTCCTGGGGGTCCAGGTGGTCCTCGAGGTCCGGGGTTGCCAGGCTGGCCATCTCGTCCTGGGGGTCCATTGTCTCCGGGCAAACCAGATGGTCCCTAAATGCGTATCGACTGTAGTGCTTACAGTACACTACAAATTCAATGTATCATACAGGTTCTCCGGGCTGTCCAGGGTCTCCAGGGATGAGAGGTTGGCTCTGGGCGGGGCGGCCAGGTTGTCCGGGAGGTCCATCGCGGCCAGGGTCTCCAGAAGGTCCGGGTGGTCCGTTGGGGCCTGGTGGGCCAGGGGGTCCATCGTTTCCAGGTCGTCCAGGGTTGCCGGGGCGGCCAGGTGATCCTGAAGTGTCGACCTTGTTTACAAAGTGCGTCAATCAAAACCAGTTAAGGCCAGTGAAAGTGGAGCGTTTTCGTTCTGCTCCACTGCACTGCCTGGGGCAAGGCCTGAATTCTCAGACAACTGCAGTATTTACCAGGCTCTCCAGGCGGTCCAGAGTCTCCGGGTTCTCCAGGTGGGCACTCTCTGCATGGTGGCTCGGTGGGTTTCTCGCAGATCGGGGGCGGGCGGCCGGGGAATCCAGGGCTGCCGGGTGGTCCAGGACGGCCGGGACGACCGGGGTTTCCTGGCTTGCCAGCGGGTCCGGGTTCTCCAGGCAGACAGCAGCCGGCACAACCAGCCTGTCGCTTCTCGATGGTGTGGTTGCGCACTTCAGCGTGCTTCCAGCCGGCCGATCGGTACTCGTTCACCTCACTCATCACATCCTGGGCGGACGCCTGCACACGGTCGATGATCAGTCTTGCATCGGCGATGAGAAGAAGAAAAGAGAGCTTACCTTGCAGTACTGCATCTCATGTCGGGCGTTGGAGTGGATGTGATTGACATAGTTGTAGACCATGGGCAAGGTGAACCCCACACTGATGATGGCGATGACGCTGAAGGCTACGGCCGAGTAGGCGGCGAATCTGTAGGCCTTCTCGCGAGATTCGTTCAAAATCTCGTCTTCCATCGTTTCTGTCTGACTTTCTGGCGTCACCGAAACAGAGAGGTACAGACAGCTCTCAGATGTGCCTAGTGATCGAGTAACGTTCTTCTCGGCGCTGCCGGCCCTTTTATATTCGGCGGCGTCTGACCCAAATCGCGAGTTGAACTGGAGCGAAGCGGACAGGGCCCATAACCGGTCTTCAAGACGCGAAGAGGCGCTGAACTGCGACGCCTTAGGCCACATTCAGGCAGGCACACACTGGCCGGTCGGTCACGTTACACTTGACTTCACAACAGGAGCGTAAAACTGCACCGATATCAGGTTCTCGTCTGCCGCGCCGGTTTGAGAAAGAGAGAGTGACTACTTTTTTCGACCACCGCATGAGCGATTGATTCTATGCGAGATGCGCAGTTTTTGGAGCCTAGAGGCACTCCTACCTAACTATTTGCAGTTTAGATAAAGGACGTAACAGAAAATAGTTGTACTGTACGAACTACTTGGCATTCTGTTGGTACATGATCAGATGTGATCAGTCAGTTGCATAGCCGTTTATTTTTGAACAAACAGAAGCACCGACCTGTCTTTCGCCTTCGTTTTTGAGGTATTTGGCAGTGGTGAGCTGAATGAGGAAGTCGGCCACCTCCCAGGGGTCGATCTTGCTTAATGGATTAGTGTTGGGTGCGTTGGTAAAGGTGCGCACTGTCTGTAGAAAGGCGGTCGACAGCTGCTCTTGGTTGCGTCTGCAACTTTCATTGCATAAAACCAGTAACAAATGCATGCAGACCTGTACGAGACATACATGTAACAGGGGGGTCTGCCCCCACCCGACTTAGGCCAGACCCCCCCCCCGGATGCCCCCCGAGACGATTTCCCCGACCCCCCCTCCGATTTTTCTGGCAAGTAAATTTTTGAGCAAATTTTTGCAATTTTTTTACAATTTCAGACACAAAAATTGCCAAAATCGCCTGCAAAACAGCACTTTTTAGCTGTATTTCGGCCCAAATTAGCGATTTTTAGCCCAAAAATTGCGATTTTTTCGATTTTGAGCGTTTTTTAGTGCCCTACCCCCCTCCCAAAATTTTGGCTCAGACCCCCCCGGCCGGCGCCAGACCCCCAAACCCACCCTCCCCCCATCGGCGGATGACCTGTTACATGTATGGTATGAGAGGTCTTCGCGAGACGATTTTGGACCAATTTTTTACAACTTTAGAGTCGAAAATGCGTACAATTGCCTGCAAACGAACGATTTTTAGTTCTATTCGTACGATTACGATTTTTCAAGCGATTTTTATTACTATATACCCCCGGATATTGGGCTCAGACCAATAACTCCTGCCCTTCCACGGATAACCTTTTAAAGGGCTCAGCAAAGGGTGCACCGTTTTTCTTAGACAGAGTGCATCCTGTTGCCCAGTCAGTATACTAACATTGAGCGACAAATATAGTTCAAAGGTTTAAAGTATGTACATGTACGGTTGGGCCTGTCCCGTTTGGGCCAACCCTACCCTACCCACCTCAGGAGGAATCGTTTTCCTTTCAGTTCAGCATAACGAAAATTCAGTTCAAAATAGATTATTTTAGCCTATTTTAACAAAAAATAAGGCGAAAAGCTTTGAAAAAAAAAACACTGCTAGATCCGAGTGGGCCCGCCACGACGCGGGCAGAAAAGTACACCAATTTGCCTCTAGTTGGATCAGAGATGGGGAGACCGCGAAAAGGCTGGTGCATTTGCCCCTCCAATCAATCTCTGGTCAGATCCCCAGCGGGCTCTGCTCTTCATACGACAACACTGGCAGTAGAAAACACACAAAAGCTTTGGAACTTTGTATTAAATTTTGGGCCAACCAACATTGTTGATGCATGTCGACCAGAAAAGCTGGACCAGTCAGTATGTAGAATAGAAACGTTTTCAGCTTTCACTGGTAAATCAAACCAACTGACTACCGGCTGAAACTTGTCGATTTTAAACGATTTTTTGCGATTTTTTACAACTTCAAAAACAAAAATCGCCAAAAACGCCTGTAAAACAGCACTTTTTAGCTGTAGTTCAGGCAAAATTAGCGATTTTTGAGCGTTTTCAGTGCCCAACACCCTCCCTAGAATTTGTGCTCAGACCCCCCACCCCGCCGGAGCCAGACCCGCAAACCCCCTCCCCTTCGGCGGACGACCTGTTACATGTACAGTACGTGCAGTTTAGAGAAGATGCACATACCGTGAGTCGAATCCAAAAATAGGCAGGAAAGCGCCAATGCATTGGCGCATTTTAGCGTTGGAGGCGGAGACCTGATTGAACCAGCAGACAATCAGACGACTCAACACACTCGGCGCGTAGATGTTCCTGTGCAGCAGCAACTTGCACAGACCCTCCGCAGCTACCGCACTCAGGTCGCTCGGCTGAAAGCTTTCTCTGTTACTTACAACAATACTGATCAGCAGACAGTCTCGAGCGGTTCTGTCTGTTATGAATTTCTCTGCCCCATTATGGACATTTGTTCATTGGGGCGTAACAAGCCTCAAGCGCTTTCTAATAAACTACATAGGAGTAACCAACTGCTATAGAGCAGGGAAGAGACAGAAGGTCCGGCAGCCTCCTTAACAACAACCCTCCTTTTGCTGTCGGTGTGTGCAAGACAGCTAAGGTTTAGTTCCCATTTATCTACTTGCCATTGCTGACTTTCGATGGTATGGGTTGGGCTTTGCGTCCACTACTTCCCATCCGCCTCGACTGGTTTCGAACTCACAAACAACCAGGGGGGTTTAGGGCCCCCAATATATCGGATATCAACCACTGGGGATGCCGGGGCCACCGTGACTCAAGGCAGCCAGCTAATCACTGAGCCACCATAGCGACCACCCTGTACTGATGCGTCACTAGGGCTACTTTTATGTTTGGAAAGACTGTTACAGTCAGGCACTTAACGCCGTTTATGGTACCGACCATACATGTAACAGGTCATCCGCCGATGGGGGGAGGGGGGTTGGGGGGGGGTCTGGCGCCGGCCGGGGGGGTCTGAGCCAAAATTTTGGGGGAGGGGGGTGGGCACTAAAAAACGCTCAAAAATCGAAAAAAATCGCAATTTTTTGGCTAAAAATTGCCAAAAATCGCTAATTTGGGCTGAAATACAGCTAAAAAGTGCTGTTTTGCAGGCGATTTTGGCAATTTTTGTGTGTGAAATTGTAAAAAAATGCAAAACTTTCCTCGAAAATTTACTTGCCAGAAAAATCGGAGGGGGGTCCCCATCTGGGGGGTCTGGCCTAAGTCGGGTGGGGGGCAGACCCCCAGACCCCCCTGTTACATGTATGGTACCGACGACACCATTATATGGTGCCCCCACGTTCGGCGACTGTGGTGGTACCATATATGGTACCGGTACCCAGGGTAGTGGTACCATATATGGTGCCCCCACGTTCGGCGACTGTGATGGTACCATATATGGTACCGGCACCATATATAGTTGGTATCCCCATGTTCGGGATCTGTGGTGGTACCATACATGGTACCACTACCTAAGGTACCGATACCATATGGTACCGGCACCTTATATGGTGTCGGTACCATAAACGGCGTTAATTGCCTGACTGTGTTAGAGGGAGAGAAGCTACCTCATCCAGCAAGAGGACGATCTGGGCCAGCAGTCGGTTGAGACTGTCGGACTCCGAGATGTCCTCGTTGGGGTTGCAGGCCACCGCTATCTCGCGCATACCGTAGACCATGCCCAGGTCGAACAGCGCCGTCAGTGCTGTCTGCTGCACCAGGTCCACGTCCACTTGCAGTGCCTACAACTTATGTAGGTCTCTGTCCCCAACCCAGCTCAATTCTTGGCCGTTTGTTCTGTAAATTGGTCTAGAGTTTATTTTATAGGAACTATAGTGGCTTACAAATTTGCAGGAAAAAAATGTCAGCTTGTTGGCTCGCACAAAAAGTCGGAACTGAGCACATCGGAACATGGAAAGTCGGAACTGGGGACAAACCGTTCCCCTCCCCCTCGGCCGGCCGGCCATCCCCCCTCCCGGAAAGAAAAACTTTTTCGATTTTTAAGGCAAAATAGGCGGTTATTTTGGGAGCCCCACCAACCCCCGAAACGACTTCCAGACCCCCTCCGATTTTCCCGCCATTGTATGCCTATGCCTAACCAATCTAAAACCTATTAAGTTAAACTGTAAGGGAAATAATGAGATGGTATCGGCAATTATAAGGTACGATTTTGGCTAAAATCAGGGTTTGTGGCTGATTTTTTGCTAGAGGTTTTCCCAGCTCATTTACATTACTGTACACCAAAGCTAGGCATACTTTTATCATGTAGTTTTCTATACAAAATTGTTCCTATAAATTCCTGAGGGGGAGGGTCGGTCGTCCTTGCCCATATCTGGTTGTTTGCCTGGATTGTCAAGTAAAAAATATTGCTACTCAGTTGTTTTTGGATCGGAGTCGGCCGGCCGCGCATACTACAGTCCGGCACTTAACGCCGTTTACGGTATTGACACCATATATGGTACCGGTACCTAGGCTAGTGGCACCATATATGGCTTCATATAATATGCTTCGGCTAAAAAAAACGTAAAAAATCACTAGGTTTGGCTGAAATACAATTAAAAAGTGCTTTTTTTACAGGCGATTGTGGATTTTTTGTGTCTGAAATTGAATTTGCTTAAAAAATTACTTGCCAGAAAATCGGAGGGGGCGGAAACCCCCTGTTACATGTATTATGGGAACCAAATCTGGCAACTTACTGTATATGGTGCCGGTACCATAAACGGCGTTCCATTAAGTGCCAGACTCTAATAGAACAGTTTTTGTAAAGAAAGTGCTTCTTGAATAAATGTTAATCTAAAACTGACCGTCTTGAAGACCTCGGCAAACTCCAGAGCCACCTGTTTATCGAGCACGCAGTAGATGCCGAGAGCGCGGAGAGCCAGATTGCGCACGGCTGCGTTTCTGTCTCTGAACCCCGGCTGAATCTAAACTTTAGGTCTCCACTGTAACAACAGACAATAGAAGGAGAGAAAAGTTAACCAAGTGGTCGTAGACGCCAGTGATGTAGGCCGACAGTTTGGTGACATTCGGATGCTCGAGTACTGTGCAAATTATGGTCAGGCACTTAACCAGCGTGTCCGGGTCTGACTGCAACCAACACTCACATCCAAGCTCTTAACCTTGGCTCTGGTACTAATTTTACTTTAAGGTTCTGATCGCTGGGTCCGCCGGGAGTCAGCGGCGGCTGGTCTGCGAATCCGGTCAACTAAAAAATAAGAAATAATTACCTAATCTAACGTCGCATCCACACTAATAGTTTGAGTGACATTTTTTTTCAAACTCCACCACCTTCGCCGAAACTTTTAAGAGTCGTTCTCTGGTCAGATCGCGTTTTGCCCCTTTGCCCTATTCAGACCCAAAATTGAAATTTTGAGCTAGAGAGCTGCGAGTTGGCACACTAATACATACTAATGAGTTATCTTTCAGCTGCTTTGAATGGTTTACTGGTGTAAAGGGGGCTGGGCCAATCGACTGACTACATACTCCCCTACCTACCAATCTGCATTAGAGCTACTAGAAAATCACTACCAAGATAGAAAAAGAATAAACAAAAAACAACAACAAGTTACACGGAGGCTTTTGTCTTAGCTCTCCTAATAGTGAGTGTGCTGTAATCAATAAACAAATCAGATCGATCATTGTCTCGCATTTCGCGCAATTCATTTCGCAAGTCAAACGCTTTCTTCGCTTGCCATGGAGTCAGGTCTGTGCCAATGAACACACTCGAATACTGCGGCTTCTCCATCAAAACCGCACGCTTTCTGGAGAGAATGGTCTTCTTTGCAGCCAAGTCCTTTAGCTCGACAACCACCTTCTGTCCATTCTTTGAAATTACAGTCCGAATGTTGGAAATCGTAGCAGAGTCAACTCTTAGGTCAGAGAAAACGTCCTTGACCAACTGAGAGACGTCCTGAGGCTTCGTCTGACTGGTGACCAGCCCGTTGATCACAATATTTAGGTCCCGTCGCTGTCGCTCACGCACTTCGCGCTCCCAATCACAAATACGCACAAGTTCTGAGTGCGCTTTGTCATAGGATGCTGTCGGATTGGGAATAGGCAGTCCGTTTTTGGCCGTACGCAAAACAGAGGCGTAAGTCTTTGGGGCAGAAGCAGATTTCGACAGCTGACTCAAGTCCTCTGTTACTTTGGCCAGCTGCACAGACATCGTCTCTATTTTCTCCATCAGGGAGGTCAAGTCCTGTTCCGGTTGGTCTGTCTGAGCCGGGAAATCTCTACTTTCAGCAGCAGAAAGTAGCGTGGGCAAGGTTGGTACCTGGTCACGTTTGATCGTCATGTAGCAGTCACGACAGCAAATAGCGAGAACCATTCCGTCTCTTCCTTGCTTGATAGTGATTCGTTGAGCAACAGTGTCATGATAGGAGGTCGCAGTTTGGGCTCCCAGACAGGCCTTGCCAAAGCAGCTCTTACAGACGAACAGACGATGACAAGAGCAGCAGAACAGGCAATCTGAACCATTGCAATTCACTTGACAACGGACGCATTTTTCGACGTCAGATTTGGCCGAAGAAAGCATTGTAAACGCTTAGGCAGTGGGCAAGAGCGATAACACAGGCAGTCAGAGCGGCCAGTAAAGGCCGCCGCACGTCAGCCGGCCAGCACACTCAACTGCAAAGGATTAGTGGATCTGACGCTCCTGTCCTGAGATATAGCCTTCCGAAAATCGGTCCGCTTAACTATGGGACCAAAACTTCAAACTCGAATTTCTCGCTTCGTACTCGGAATTCGGACCTAAAAATTGGGGGTTTTAGAGTACTTTTAGACTGCTTTAAGAAACTTTTGTCAAATTTTCGTTTTCAGAAAAAAAATTTTTTTTCGCCCATTTTGCGCCCCCCTAGCTCGTCTGGAACCCCCCAACCCAGTTTTTTTTATTTCAGAAAAATGTTGCGCTATCAATTACCTACCGTTTGGTGTGAAACATTGTTTGCTCAGACCCGTGGAGCGTGAGAAAACTGAGGTCAAACATGCCCCGGTCGCAAAATTTTCGCACTTTTCTCAGGTCAAATATTTCCAAGTCTTGGTTTTCCACCTACTAGTAGGAATTGGGACTTAAAAATTGGGGGTTTTAGAGTACTTTTAGACTGCTTTAAGAAACTTTTGTCAAATTTTCGTTTTCAGAAAAAAAATGTTTTTTTCGCCCCCTTTGCGCCCCCCTAGCTCGTCTGGAACCCCCCCAACCCAGTTTTTTTTATTTCAGAAAAATGTTGCGCTACCAATTACCTACCGTTTGGTGTGAAGCATTGTTTGCCCAGACCCGTGGAGCGTGAGAAAATCGAGGTCAAACATGTCCCGGTCGCAAAATTTTCGCACTTTTCTTAGGTCAAATATTTTCTTCGGCCAAGTCTTGGTTTTCCACCTACTAGTAGGAATTGGGACTTAAAAATTGGGGGTTTTAGAGTACTTTTAGACTGCTTTAAGAAACTTATGTCAAATTTTCGTTTTCAGAAAAAAAATTTTTTCGCCCGCTTTTGCGCCCCCAGCTCGTCTGGAACCCCCCAAACCCCAAAATTTTTTTTTCTGAAAACGAAAATTTCACAAACGTTTGTTAACGCAGTCTAAAAGTACTCTAAAACAAACAATTTTTAAGTCCCAATTCGTACTAGTAGGTAGAAAACCGGACTTGGAAATATTTGACCTGAGAAAAGTGCGCAAAATTTTGCGACTGGGACATGTTTGACCTCAATTTTCTCACGCTCCACGGGTCTAGGCAAACAATGCTTCACACCGAAGGGTAGGTAATTGATAGCGCAACATTTTTCTGAAATAAAAAAAAACAGGGTTGGGGGGTTCCAAACGAGCTAGGGGAGCGCAAAGGGGCGAAAAAAAATTTTTTTTTCTGAAAACGAAAATTTGACGAAAGTTTCTTAAAGCAGTCTAATAGTACTCTAAAATCCCCAATTTTTAGGTCCGAATTCGTACTAGTAGGTGGAAAACCGGACTTGGAAATATTTGACCTAAGAAAAGTGCGAAAATTTTGCGACCGGGACATGTTTGACTTCAATTTTCTCACGCTCCACGGGTCTGGGCAAACAATGCTTCACACCAAACAGTAGGTAATTGGTAGCGCAACATTTTTCTGAAATAAAAAAAACTGGGTTGGGGGGTTCCAGACGAGCTAAGGGGGCGAAAAAAAATTTTTTTTCTGAAAACGAAAATTTGACGAAAGTTTCTTAAAGCAGTCTAATAGTACTCTAAAATCCCCAATTTTTAGGTCCGAATTCGTACTAGTAGGTGGAAAACCGGACTTGGAAATATTTGACCTTAGAAAAGTGCGAAAATTTTGCGACCGGGACATGTTTGACTTCAATTTTCTCACGCTCCACGGGTCTGGGCAAACAATGCTTCACACCAAACGGTAGGTAATTGGTAGCGCAACATTTTTCTGAAATAAAAAAAACTGGGTTGGGGGTTCCAGACGAGCTAGGGGGGCGCAAAGGGGGCGAAAAAAATTTTTTTTCTGAAAACGAAAATTTGACAAAACAGTTTCTTAAAGCAGTCTAAAAGTACTCTAAAACCCCCAATTTTTAGGTCCAAATTCCGAGTATGAAGCGAGCAATTCGAGTTTGAAATTTTGGTCCCATAGTTAAGCGGACCGATTTTCCGAAGGCTATATCTCAGGACAGCAGCGTCAGATCCACTAATCCTTTGCAGCTGAAAGATAACTCATAAGTATGTATTAGTGTGCCAACTTACAGCTCTCTAGCTCAAAGTTTCAATTTTGGGTCTGAATACTGAAACTCGATGTGACCAGAGAACGACTCTTAATGCAACACAAGTACGACTTCTGATATAGTTTCGGAAATTTTCGGACACCTTCTACATAAATGATGGTATACCACTTGTTAAATTTGGAAATAGCTATAACCTGTATATCTTGCGGCTCAGGGGTGCGCGCTCGCGTAGCATCCACGTCCATTTTTTCGTCGAACATTTCTCGATGTTCCAGGGCGTCGGGTTGGCGCAACTCTGAAATGTTCCTTCTCCATAATAGAATAAAGTTGGTTGATAATACAGTCAGGCACTTAACGCGGACCGGTACCATATATGCTACACCTACTTTGGCATTTGTACCTGTACCGTTACCATATTATGGTACCCTTACATTGTACCTTGGCATTTGTACCTGTACCGGTACCATGGTACCGCTCCATTCAGATTTCGCACCATTATGGTCACACATGGGCCGGACAAATCCGGGGCGTATGCACATGGGCCGGGGGGTGTGGGGTATACCCCTCCCCCTCGCCGGCCAATACCCCCTCGGCCGGCCATAAGCCCCCTCCCGGAGGGAAAAAATTTTCGCTTAAGGCAAAATAGGCGTTTTCTGGCCTTTTTTTCGGGACCCCCGCCCGAGGTCTCCATACCCCCTCCGGATTTTTGGGGGTGCATGATCACGGTAGCATATACGGTACCGGCACACAAGGCCATGGGTAGGGGTACCATGGAGGATGAGGTAACACCTGTAGACCCATGCATGATCTGGACTCAAATACAGCTAAAAAAACTGCTATGTCCATAAATTGCGTGCCAGAAAAATCGGAGGGGAGGTGTGGAAAAAACAGTCTCATAGAGGGGGTACGGCCATAGACGATTGGGGGAGACTCCTGTAACATACATGTAGGTTTGTGAGAAGTGATAATACCGTTGGTAGAGTTGTAAAAAAATTTTGAAGACCAAAAAAGTTTTTTTTAATGAAATTTTTTCTCCATGCATATGAAATTTAGCGTCTAGGAGATGCAAAGATGAATCAGAAGCAACTTGAAAAACCATTAAACAGTCGGAAGCAACTTGAAAAACCTAATCCTTTAATCAGTCTGGAGTCGACATTCTACAGGGTGTCTCAAAAAAATGATCACATTTCTTTTTACTGCCATTTCCGCAAATTTTGACCAAATAGGCTGAAATTTGGACCATAGGTGCCAAAACTCGTGCAATTTTATGTGTTAAAGTTTGGTGCACTAGGCTTGACTCATTCCCGAGAAATTTCAAAAAAAGTGAAATTTGGTAATTTCAATAGTGAAAGGCGGTCACCGAAAAATGGAAACATTTCCTTTTCCTATATCTTTTCTAATTTTTGACGGAATTGGATGAAATTTGGAGTGTAAACGCAGAAGTTCAGGGTAATTCGTGTGTAAAAAGTTGACGCATGAACTCCAACGCTATCATTAGACTTTAGGCGATAGTGTAATGTAACGTTTTTTCGGTGACCGGGTTTTGGTATTGAAATTACCAAATTTCACTTTTTTGAAATTTCTCGAGAATTGGTCAAGCCTAGTGCACCAAATTTTAACACATAAAATTGCCCGAGTTTGGGCACCTATGGTCCACATTTCAGCCTATTTGGTCAAAATTTGCGGAAATGGCAGTGAAAAGAAATGTGATCATTTTTTCGGTGACCGGCTTTCACTATTGATTTAACAAATTTCACTTTTTTTGAAATTTCTCGGGAATGAGTCAAGCCTAGTGCACCAAACTTTAACACATAAAATTGCACGAGTTTTGGCACCTATGGTCCAAATTTCAGCCTATTTGGTCAAAATTTGCGGAAATGGCAGTAAAAAGAAATGTGATCATTTTTTTTGAGACACCCTGTACCTGCAGCAGTGGCTGCTGCCCTTCAAAACCTATTTTTGAGCTTAGAATATGAATGAAATTGATAGAACTGCACTGCTAATGTATATCTGAGGCTAAATTCAGCCATTTCCCCACTAAATATCAAATACTTTAAATAAATAAAAATTTTCGAAATGAGCCTTCGAAGAAACCGATATTTTTAAAAAGCATAATAAGAGCACTAACCGTTGGTAGTCTCACAAATCCAGCGAACGGCGTCATCGAGCGCGTCTTGAGAGAAATCGAGCAACTGCGTCACCAACTCCTTCATCAGATTATTGTTAGTGCCGGTCTGAGCGATCAGACCTTCCAGCAGTTGTCTGTATTTGGTCCTACAATACTACAATTTACTTACCTAACTAGGCTACAAACTTGTTCTAAAAATAAGAGTTTGTTTTTAAAAGGTTCGTTCCTAGCACAGTACAGTCCTAGCACCATAATGGTACCGGTACCTAGGGTAGTGGCACCGTATATGGTACCGGTGTCGCGTGATATTTCTTCCCCCCAGATTTTCTTCCCCCCGGAAAGTTTATATCGACATGGTTCTTCCCCCCGGAAGATTTGTTCTGAAAAGGGACCGAAATAGATCTTCCCCCTCCGAAATAGAATTTCCCCTTTAGAAACGGTGTTTAACAATTTAATGACATGCAATTAGCAACAGTACTGATAACACCAGCTATTAATTGCTGGTGCCCGGATTTGTTTGTGACCATATTAAGCCACAGGCACTGCTCTTTGTGCCTGTAACAAAATAGGTATAGAAACAGAAGAATTCGAGCAAGAAGAAATCGAGGTGGACCAAGAAAAGACGGAACCCTGGGTGAGCATAGGATCTCTCGACCTCAGTTCCAAGGACCTTGATGCGGTTAGGAGCGGTAGGATGTTGGATGATCGGGTCATAGATGCAGCGCAGCAGCTAATTGATGGTAAGCTAGGAGTGGCCAAATCGCAGAGCGTCTTGCTTCGTCAGCGCGCTTACAAACCGGTTTCAAGTCAATATCACGTTCAATTGCTTCACGACGGTCAGCTGCACAGGGTTGTTGTTATTTACGAATCCGGCCAAATCTTCATAGCAGACAGTCTTTCCAAGCAACCAACCGGAGACCTCAGACGGCAGATCAGAGAACTATTCCCGACTGCCATTGACAGCAAAGGAGAGTTGCGAGCTACTATGCTCCCTGTGCAGAAACAGACCAACAACACCGACTGTGGCGTCTTTGCGATTGCTCACGCCTTCGAACATCTGAACGTTCGGTGCCTAGACGGAGTCAATTTCGATCTCACTCAAATGCGCAACCATTTGGTTGAGTGTTTGACCAACAGAAACGTTCAAGTATTTCCGAAACTCAGCTCCCGAAAGCGCGGACGAAAACCTGTGCCAAAAATGATAAAAGTTTGAACCTACATGTTTGTTTCTATGTTTGTTTGTCTGTAAACTATGGTATGTTTAAATATTTGACATCTTAGACAGAAGAAATTTAAAGGAATAAATTTTTTTTCTAGGGGAAGATCTATTCTGAGGGGGGAAGAAATATACCGGTATAGATTTTCCGGGGGGAAGATTCATACTGGGGGAAGATTTATTTCGTGACACCGGCACTATATGGTACCCCTACGTTAGGGGTCTGTGGTGGTACCACATGGTACCCTACCATACATGTAACAGGTCATCCGCCGATGGAGGGAGGGGAGGTTGGGGGGGTCTGGCGCCGGCCGGGGGGGTCTGAGCCAAAACTTTGGGGGAGGGGGGGGTGGACACTGAAAAACGCTCAAAAATCGAGAAAAATCGCAATTTTTTGGGTAAAAATTGCCAAAAATCGCTAATTTGGGCTGAAATACAACTAAAAAGAGTTGTTTTGCAGGCGATTTTGGCAATTTTTGTGTGTGGAAGTGTAAAAAATTGCAAAAATTTGCTCGAAAATTTACTTGCCAGAAAAATCGGAGGGGGGGGTCGGTGAAATCGTCTCGGGGGGGGGGGGAGGGTCCCCCATATGGGGGGTCTGGCCTAAGTCGAGTGGGGGGCCGACCCCCCCGACCCCCCGGTTACATGTATTTACCCAACCTTCGCATTGGTACCGGTACCTATGGTACCACTCTGTTCAGATTTCGTACCATGGTACCACAACCCATGTAGTCGCCGAACGTGGGGGTACCATAATATGGTACCACTACCCTATTTACCGGTACCATAAACGGCGTTAAGTGCCTGACTGTAGCAAAACTGTTCAAATTCGGCTTGCCCACACAACCCACCTGCCAGCCACATCGACACTGTCGATGAGTGTGAGCATTTTGAGCAACTGCAACGCCACGAATTCGCCTTGCACCACTACAGTGGGCTCTTGAGATCTGTTCAGATTCTCCAGCGAGTCCACGTAACTGAAACTCACTCCCAATCGTCAGTGGTGCAATAGAAACAGGGACTGCTCTACTCTTTGCTGAATTCGGCGAACACCAGCAGACTCGGTAGCAGTTTGTCTATCAGAAGCTGCAACTGAGCCGAGCTCTCGGCTCTTTCCTTCACGAAAATAGTGAGCGCTCGCCACAGAAACACCCGCTCGCTGGTGATCGGCGGTGCCAAGAGGCGTCTGCAATTCTCAAATCACTTTAGAACAATCATGAGATTAGTTGAATTTCTGTCGTACGAATGCTACAAAGCAGACATGTAGCTGGGGCTCCCCGATTTTGCTGGCAAGTAATTTTTTCAGCAACTTTTTACATTTTCTATAGAATTTTAGACACAAAATTATTAAATTAAATTGTCCGTAAAACAGCACTTTTTAGACGTATTTGAGTCATAATTAGCGATTTCTGACGATTTTTAGCCCAAACTCCTACCCTAGAAGTTCAGCTCAGACCCCATGTCAACCATACATGCAACAGGGGGGTCTGCCCCCCCACACCCGAGACGATTTCACCGCCCCCCCCCCTCCGATTTTTCTGGCAAGTAAATTTTTGAGCAAATTTTTGCAATTTTTTACAATTTCAAATAAAAAATTGCCAAAATCGCCTGCAAAATAGCTGTATTTCAGCCCAAATTAGCGATTTTTAGCCAAGAAATTGTGATTTTTTTTCCGATTTTTGAGTGTTTTTTAGTGCCCAACCTCCCTCCCAAAATTTTGGCTCAGACCCCCCAACCCCTCTCCCATCGGTGGATGACCTGTACATTTGAGCTCCAGAAGGGAGCGCTGCCCTGGTTGGTGGTGGTCTAAAAACTCTAGAAAGTATGAAAATGTGTTTTTTAACATTCCATTCAATATCGCTTAATAAAAATACAAATTTACGCTCTTTTTGGCCTTCAACAATTTTTACAACTCTAGCCAAGAAGCAAATGAATGGAGAAAGCGAGTGACCGATTGCGCAGACTCACTTAGCATCGACCAGAGTGAACTGAGCCACCAACTGGCTGAGGTCTGTCTGTCGCATCTGCCAATCAAAGAGCAGGTGGAGTGCCTTGAGAGCCATCTGGTCGTTGGAGAGAACGTCCAGCTTGTCCAGCACCTTCACGTAAGCTACATCGGCCGGCACCGTCGATTGCTCGTCGGTCTCAGCCTGTCGCTTGTCTTTCTGACACGACCGCAGCCACTCCACCAGCATCTTCTTGCCCGCCGATCGTACCTGCTCTGCAACTTACGTACACACGTACACTACGTTGCTCTACTTACTGCTTTTTAGTTTAATTTTAGCTTTCGGTGTCACTTGACAGGGGGCGCAAAGGCCCATCGATTGATCTGCCGACTGTCAAGAACAAATCAGAGACTGTTTGACCAGGCAGAAGAAGCAGAAGTGAAACACAAACCGGACTGGTCGTAGAGGACGCGTCCTGTGAGAGAGATGCACTGGGAAATGTTGAGACTCCTGACCGACACTCTCTGAGCGAGGATGGTCAGAGCTTGTCTCCTCACTTGGTCGTTGACGTCGCGCGCTCGGCGCAGAATGCCCGGCAGAGTGGTGCGCGTCACGCGCGCTCCCACGATCTTCAGCACTTCCAGACGCACCTTCGATTCGGGGTCCGTGTCCAGCACGCGAAGAAACACTAAACTCCTTCTCGTTCTCATACAGTCAGGCACTATTCATATGCGGCAACATACAGGGTGTCTCAAAAAAATGATCACATTTCTTTTTACTGCCATTTCCGCAAATGTTAACCAAATAGGCTGAAATTTGGACTATAGGTGCCAAAGTTCGGGGAATTTTATGTGTTAAAGTTTGCTGCACTAGGCTTGACTCATTCACAAGAAATTTCAAAAAAGTGAAATTTGTTAAATCAGTAGTGAAAGCCTGTCACCTAAAAAATGATCACATTTCTTTTCACTGCCATTTCCGCAACTTTTGACCAAATGGGCTGAAATTTGGATCATAGGTGCCAAAATTCGGGGAATTTTATGTGTTAAAGTTTGATGCACTAGGCTTGACTATAGTCCTTGCCAAAAAAGAGCGGATTGACGGTTTTTTGCGAATAACTCCTTATGGGTGCATCAGAGCGCTTTTTGCCTCATAACCAAAGTTGTAGAGTGTTTCGAGCTCGGTACTCTGGTGCAACCTAATCTGCGCAAAGCCCCATGGTAATGCTAATCTGCGCAACGGAAAAAAATAAGCTTTTCCTGTAGTTGGGATGAACGCGAGTTTTTCAATGAATTATAATCTACAGACCTCAGGGATTTCAAAAATGTTTTCATATTTCTTCTAGGTGGAACGGTTCCAGAGTTATACACCATCAAAGTTGGCCGAAAATGCTAAAAATGGCCATTTTTGGCGATTTTCAGATTTCTGGGGGGGGATTGGAATAACTCTGGACCAACTCAGCCGATCAGGCTGAAATTCACATATATGGTGTAAAATTTAGTTTTACGTCGATTGAGACACATAAGAACCCTGAAAAATTGACCCTGATACCGTAATCCCGATTTTTTCAACTTTAGGTCATTTGATTTTTTTTCTGCTGGTATGTAGAAGCTTAACCCCTCAACTGTGGTTAAAAATGTACTTTACAGTGTTTTGAATCGATTTCAGTCCATTCTGAAGCCATTCGGCTACTGTAGTGTGTGGTCCTGGCACGAAAACTGCATTTTGTCAGTTTACGTGGTTTCTGCTTTAAGGAAATGCTGGATGGAGTAGGAACTAAGGGTTTTCGCGGTCAAGGAACCCATTTGTGACATCGCCGTAATCACTGGAATACTGTATTTTGAGGTCCCAACACGAAAACTGTTATTTTGCGTTTATGCATGCCTGGTATAAGGAAACGCTCTATAGAGTAGGCAATAAAGGTTTTCAGGGGTGCGGAATCTATTTCTGACTAGGGATGCAAATGGTATAAAAAATACCAAATACCAAATACCAAATAGTAGATGGTATTTTCTATACCAAATAATACCAAATAATTCCAAATAGTTGGTAAACAGGTCGCTAGCTGTTTGGAATGAGCGCAAAGTCACACTTTTTGTTTCTACAGCAAAAATCATAAGTTTTGCCTCAATGGAAGAGTTTTTGTTGCATGTAAAAGAAATCTAGTCATGCCGAGAAAGAAAACGAGTAGAGTTTGGCTGTTTTTCACTGACTCGGGAAATGGGCAAGCAGCACGTTGTGACGTTTGCGGTCTAGGCTCGGTCTCGATAAAGGGTCCATAAACGACATCGTTCCAAAACCCAGATTTTTCGGAGCCCCCTTCCCCCAAAATCGCCTTGCGTCCTTTCATGGGGGCCCACTCCCACTTTTTGAGAATTTTCCATGAATGGTTGTTATAAGCTAAACTGGTCAGAATTCCTTGTTCTTTTGTTGCTCAGAAACGGTAAAGAGACGTCTTGTTCTGCGTATCTGCATTGTTAAACTTTTAGTAAATTAGAAATAACGAGAAAACTCTGAACAGAAGCGCTCTGACAGAGTATACAGTGCAAAACATGCAGAATTTATCGCTTAAAAGCTAATTGTTTAGTTATTTAAACTATTTGGTATTATTTGGTACAAAAAAATACCAAATACCAAATAATACCAAATACCTAGAAAATACCAAATAATACCGAATAATACCAAATAATACCGGATACCATTTGCATCCCTATTTCTGACATAACCATCATCGCTGGGTTACTGTATTTTGAGGTCCCGACGAGAAAATTGTTATTTTTTTTGCTATTTCGGTGTTTCTGTTGCAAGGAAATGATGAATTGACAAGCACTAAAGGTTTTCGGCATCAGAGAATTCATTCAGGACATAGCGAATGTCACTGGATTACTGTATATTGTGGTCCTGGAACGAATGTAAAAACTCATAAGTTTGATTACCTACTTTATCCAGCTTTCCTCTGCAACATGAACACCCAAATAGCAAAAAATAACAATTTTCTCGTCGGGACCTCAAAATACAGTAACCCAGCAATGATGGTTATGTCAGAAATAGATTCCCCACCCCTGAAAACCTTTATTGCCTTCTCTTTCGAGCGTTTCCTTGCACCAGGCATCATACATGTAACAGCTCCGGGCCGACCTGGGGGGAGGGGGGTAGGGGGGGGGGTTTTTCCTCAGGTGGGGGGTCGAGGGGGGGGGGTTTCGCCCAGGTGGGGGGTCCCAAATTTCAAAAAGCTCCAAAACGCCTAGAAATGCGTTTTTAGCACGTTTTTTTCAAAAAGGACGCTAAAAATCGCTATTTTAAGCTGCCATATAGCGTTTTAAAGCTAAAAACAAGCAAAAAATGACAAAAAGAGCTTCCAAAAACACCGATTTTTCTTCAATATCAGCAGTGGAAACGCCAAATTCGGTTTCCAAAGGCTTTTCAAGTGAATTTTAGGCTAAAAATTAGTGATTTCTGACCCAGTTTGTTAATACTGGAGCCACTACCACGACTTGTATTTTTTGGTCGGGGGGAGGGGTCCCTTAACCTGTCTCGGGGGGGGGGGGGGGGGGTGAGGGGGGGTTTGGCCTTTCCAGCAGGGGGGGGTACCCCCCCCCCAACCCCCCCTAGTACATGTATGCCAGGCATGCATAAACACAAAATAACAATTTTCGTGTCGGAACCCCAAGATACAGTAACCCAGTGATTACGGCGATGTCAGAAATGGGTTCCTTGACCGCGAAAACCCTTAGTTCCTACTCTATCCAGCATTTCCTTAAAGCAGAAACCATGTAAACTGACAAAATGCAGTTTTCGTGCCAGGACCACACACTACAGTAGCCGAATGGCTTCAGAATGGACTGAAATCGATTCAAAACACTGTAAAGTACATTTTTAACCACAGTTGAGGGGTTAAGCTTCTACATACCAGCAGAAAAAAAATCAAATGACCTAAAGTTGAAAAAATCGGGATTACGGTATCAGGGTCAATTTTTCAGGGTTCTTATGTGTCTCAATCGACGTAAAACTAAATTTTACACCATATATGTGAATTTCAGCCTGATCGGCTGAGTTGGTCCAGAGTTATTCCAATCCCCCCCCAGAAATTTGAAAATCGCCAAAAATGGCCATTTTTTGCATTTTCGGCCAAATTTGATGGTGCATAACTCTGGAACCGTTCCACCTAGAAGAAATATGAATACATTTTTGAAATCCCCGAGGTCTGTAGATTATAATTCACTGAAAAACTCGCGTTCATCCCAACTACAGGAAAAGGTGATTTTTTTCCGTTGCGCAGATTAGCATTACCATGGGGCGTTGCGCGGATTAGGTTGCACCAGAGTACCGAGCTCGAGCCACTCTACAACTTTGGTTATGAGGCAAAAAGCGCTCCGATGTACCCATAAGGAGTTATTCGCAAAAAACCGCCAATCCGCTCTTTTTTGGCAAGGACTTTAATTCTCGGGAAATTTCAAAAAAAGTGAAATTTGGTAATTTCAATAGCGAAAGCCGGTCACCGAAAAAACGTTACATTACATTATCGCCTAAACTCTAACGATAGCGTTGGAGTTCATGCGTCAACTTTTTACACACGAATTGAAGCGTTCAGACGAAGAAATGCCTCAGTCCATAAATAGATGAAACGAGAAAAAGGCGTTCAAAGTTTTCGGCCAGCCTGAAATAAATAGTGCAAAATGCTATGGCCTAAAGTGTATTATGCCAAAAGAGGCCCATACCAGTGCTACTCTGCACCTGAGTTTGGGCCACCAGATCTTTCCTGATTTGCATATTTTTTAAAATTTGTGATAGTGGACTTAGGCTGTTTTAAGGTCTAAACCATAAAACAGCCTAAGTCCATATTCACAAATTTAAAAAAGATCAGTAAGAGTAAGAGAGCAGTATAACTACTAGGCTTGATTGCCTTCCAGAACTCCTGGTAGTGGACTAGCAGTCCTGCCATCAATTTGCAGCTTAAAAATTGAGCTACAATTATCTGAAATGTTAAATTATCGTTGATAGATTCCATAATAAGGAGCCAAAAGGTGGCGCAAGGCAGGTCCATTTTAGTCTTCAAAAGCGGCATTCGATCAAAGTTTCTTGAACTAGTCTATCAGTACTCTAAGGATTTTTAAGTCTAAATAATGATTATTGAATGAGAAATTTGATTTCAAAATTTTATCAACCTTAGTAAATGATGGAACATTTGTGATTTTCAGCCGTTAGCTAATTTGCTCCAGAACCTGTAGGCGTACGCTGGCGTTCTTGCCACTATTTTGTAGCTGAAGGATAGAGCAACAATAATCTTAAATATAGCGCATAGATTTTAGGGGTTACAGATAAGCTATTGGGGTCGAAAGGGGGTCAAAAAATTTTTTTCTTCAAAAACACAATTCGACCGATGCTTCTTAAAGTAATCAAAAAGTACTCTTAAACCCCCGAGTTTTAAGTCTAAATTCTGATTACTAAGCCAGAACATCAAATTCGAAATTTTGATCTAATAGTTAAGCAGCCCGATTACTGTATCTTCGAATTGAAGCATCAAATCTGGGATTCCTTTTCACGGGGTTGAGAACTCGGCTATACTACGTAATAATGTATCAACTTTCAGCTGTCCGGGTCGTTTTTTTTAATTTTGAGTGTGAATATTGAGGCTCTTGACTTGGACTTAGGCTTTTCTTCAACTGAATTTCGAGCACTGCTAAAAAAATCCGTTGGTGTAACTTATGACATAGAATGTTTTCAGATGAAATAATTTGTATTGAACATGTCCATAGTTAGGGGATTGTGCTGCCGAGTAGAACTCAATTTTTTCAAAAAGTGGACTGAGGCATTTCTTCGTCTGAACGCTTCAATTACCCTGAACTTCTGCGTTTACACTCCAAATTTCATCCAATTCCGACAAAAATTAGGAAAGATACAGGAAAAGGAAATGTTTCCATTTTTCGGTGACCGGCTTTCACAATTGAAATTACCAAATTTCAGCTTTTTGAAATTTCTCGGGAATGAGTGAAGCCTAGTGCACCAAACTTTAACATATAAAATTCCCCGAATTTTGGCACCTATGATCCAAATTTCAGCCTATTTGGTCAAAATTTGCGGAAATGGCAGTAAAAAGAAATGTGATCATTTTTTCAGTGACCGGCTTTCACTATTGAAATTACCAAATTTCACTTTTTTTGAAATTTCTCGGGAATGAGTCAAGCCTAGTGCACCAAACTTTAACATATAAAATTCCCCGAATTTTGGCCCCTATGGACCAAATTTCAGCCCATTTGGTCAAAATTTGCGGAAATGGCAGTGAAAAGAAATGTGATCATTTTTTGAGACACCCTGTATTGTGGTAATACAGTCTGGTACTTAACGCCGTTTATGGTACTGGCACCTACCATCTATGGCTGAGGACCAAACAGAGCTTTTTTTATGAAAATTTTACATTTCGGACATTTTTGTCCATTTATTTTTCATGCATGAAATTTAGCTTCTGGAAGGATGCAGCATAATAAACAATATTATTAGTTAAGTTAATAAAGTTTGGTTCAGAGATAGTGTTACAGTCTGAGAGTGGATAATCTACCTGCAGCATTGCTCACAGACTGGCTGCTGCCCTTCAAAACCTATTTTTAGACTTAGAATAGGCATGCATGAAATTGTTAGAACTGCACTGCTAATGTATATCTGAGGCTAAATTCAGCGATTTGCCCACAATTTTTCCATACTTTGAGCAAAATCAAAAAGTTTTCGACATGAACCTTCAAAAAAGCTTACTTTGAAGAAGGGTTTTTTAAAAAAAGCCAAGTGGAGCGAGCAAGCAGAAGAGAGAGAAGCACCTCTGGTGACGGGGTCAGTGTCTACGACCGGGTCCTGGAGAGTGTGCATAGCCCTGAGTGCTTGCAGTCTGATCCTGAGCTTTTTGTCTCTGGTACGCAGCGAGAGTACGTCCACCAGATCATTGAAGAGATCCTCGTCAAAGTCGCACAGGTCATCGCTCTCCGACATGTACTCCAGCAGTCGTCCCAGCAACTGACACACGCGCAGTCTGATTGCCGGCTCCTCCATCTTGTGCCACTGAATCAAATACGAGCAATCAGACATGAACTAGCAGTTCGGCTGATGGCGGTAGAATTTTCAATTCATGACTGACGGGACGGGGTAGCTTAGAAATTGGATTTTGCGCAATCGATCGGCATTTTTACGAGAAAATGGCACCGTTTTGTAGTGTTTTTGAAGTGCTTATTCTTGCAGATAATACGTTTATTTTTAAATAAATAACCAGTTAATTTTTTAAAATTTTAAATAACCTTAGAAAATCATCAGCGCAGTGACATTGACTTGTTCAGTCAGTTTCCCTATTTTGGACAAGGCAGTCAGTCATCTGCTCAACAATTGTCTATGCTGGCATTCATCAGTTCGTCTAACTCTCTCCCAGCAAGAATACAAATTGGCAACCAAAGTCTGTGGAGACCACTAAAGCAGAGAGATCCCAATTCTAATATGATAAAAACCACAAATAAGGTAGTAACTATTATTACAACTTTACGTCTCTAAATCTCATACATGGGCCCGGGGGTAAACCCCCTCCCTCGCCGGCCAATACCCCCCCTCGGTCGTCCATACCCCCTCGCCCCACCACCCCCCTCCCGGAGGGAGAAAATTTTCGCTTATTTGAGGCAAAATAGGCGTTTTTGGACTATTTGCCCCCCCCCGAAGTTCCGGATTACCTAACTACGAATTTCACTCATTGGATGCAGTATTTCTCGATGTTGATCCATTTAGTCATATATGGACCCAGACATGGGCTAGCATTTCGGCTGAGGGGGTGGAAAATCTCCGAATCCTGAGGGCGGGGGGCTGAGGGGTGGTAACGGCGTATGAGGGGGGTTGAGGGGATGTAGTGTTGTTACAATACCAAAATTTCAGTTTGACTATGACTATGACTACCGTCCATTTGAGTACAATACCAGAGAGTCAAATTTGACTATATTGTAGTCAAACCATTTGACTACCATGAAAACTGGTTTGACTACTTTGACTACTTTTTGAAACAGAGCCAAATCGACATTTTTAGGGATTTATCACGCTTCAGTCACCAGGCGTCAGCCTGAAATGTGTGTTGTTCCATCAATAAATCATTCACACTTCGAAAGAAACACTGGTTTGGCGCAAAGACATACGGCAGAATTGTTCGTTTCCTCCAAAATTTTCATTGTAAACCAAAAACAGCATACTCTGCAAACAACGCTGTAAAATTGAGTAAAATGCCGTTTCCGTGTTAAGCCAATTCTCTCTGTTTCTTTAACCAAAAAGTGTACATATTCTACTGTATGTCATGATTTTAATCTCGGACCTGTGGAACTTGAATCAAGTACAGATTCACTGACTGATGCTTCAATGTTGTCAGAATTTTAGAGAAAAAGGTTGTTTGGTGTTCTATAGTGCTTAAAAATGCATCGAATTTGTCAAATAATTTTTTGCGAACAGCGAAGACTGGTAAAATACGACTGAAAAGCTTGCCTCTTATAACAAAACGTAGTCATAGTCAAACGGTTTGACTGCCTTGTCTTCGTTTGACTACGTATCTATGGTAACGAAGGTAGTCAAACTTTGACTTTGACTACCTGTCCGTTTGACTGCCATATCACAAAAGTATTAACTATGACTTTGACTAGTAGTCATAACAACACTAGGGGATAGTAAGCTAAAAAGTCCGATTTTTTACTGAAATCAAGGTTTTTAGGCATATTTTTCGCTAAAAGTGGCTGGTTTGGGGGTCGAGCCCAACTTGCCGGTGAACAAACCCCTCGCCCCCCCCACGGCCCTATGCAACATGTAGACGTTTGCAACCAACCAACCTCAAACAGAGATTGTATGAGGCAGGAAAGGAAGTGCGGTAGACTGTCTTTGCTCTTGGGCTTGAAGCAGGGCGGCCAGCCGACCAAGGTGGCGAATCTGGCGATCAGGTCGAGACAACGTTCCACGTGCGGACTTTTCTCCCAGATCAGAAAGGCCGGACGGATTCGTTTGAGCAGAAAGTTGGTGAATTCCGTCAATTCTGACGGCTTCTCACCGCACTGAAATTGTTTGGTGGCCGCTGGTAGAAGTTATTTATTATTATTATAAAACTTTTATTCAAACCAACTGGATATCGGAACTGCAAAATGCAGGAAGTACGACACAATGACTAGACTACGCACTTAAAACAAGACACATTGTATAGCAATTCACAGTCTACTAACGTCTAAGAATAAAACGTACGGAGAAAAATCATTTGAACGGACAAACTTAAGAAAGTCGTTAAAAGCCAATTCTACCGCCTTGCCAAGATTGTTCCAAAAAAAACGGAGCCACTGTACAAAAACGACAACAATGATCTACTTAAGTTAGTTAGTTAGTTACTTAGTTAACAACCGAGGTGCCTCTGACCAGTCAAATCGATAATTGGTCGAGGGCATCAGTAAAAAGTGCGGTCCGGAGGCGTGCCTAAAGCGCCAGGCACTGAGGGTCCGATAAAACCGATGTTTACTAGACCAACTATCCATTTTCCATTTCGACTGAGGGCATACATGTACTAGGGAGGGGGTTTGGGGTTATCCCATGTTGGAAAGGCCAAACCCCCCTCACCCCCGAGACAGGTTAAAGGGGACCCAAAAATTAGTGGCTCCAGTACTAACAAACTGGCTCAGAAATCACTAATTTTTAGCCTAAAATTGGCTTGAAAAGCCTTTGGAAACCGAATTTGGCGTTTCCACTGCTGATATTGAAGAGAAGTTGGTGTTTTTGGAAGCCTTTTTTGTCATTTTTTTGCTCGTTTTTAGCTCAAAAACGCTATTTGGCAGCTTAAAATAGCGATTTGTAGCGTCCTTACTGAAAAAACCGTGAGAGAGCAGAACAGTAATAAAGTCACCTGAGCGTACAAATCGAGCAGACCCCTCAGCAGGTCGTCCTGGTTTTCATTTTCATTCTGCGAAAGCTCCAGAATCCTCTGAGTCCGTCGCTTGATCTGCTCCATGGTGCAGCCCATTTTGATTGCTTTTTAGTCTTCAGTTCATTTCTGTCACACCTAACAGCTGCCAGAATTCTAAACACAACCGCACTACTGCATTCTTCCACATTTCCTTCACTCACTTTTAAAATTTGTAAATATGCGCCCGGGCCCAGACGGGCGGGCACAAATCGCCTCCCCAAGAAGTTGGAAAGTTGGAAAATGGAAAATATAAAAATGGAAATTTGAAAAACATGCACATAACAAACAACCAATATCACACGGATGCAAAAAAAATTTGCATGTCGGTAACGCCGGCAATTCGGCAACGGTATGAGATCCCGCCATCACAATAGACTCATGTTTTTCCAAAAGTTCCACGGAATGGCATTCCAAGAATGGCTATGTTTGCGGAGTTTTCGTCTGTGCTTTGCTGCGTTCATCTCATCTGATTGTCGCATTTTAGCTGCACAAGTGCCTATTCTAACAGCAGTTGAGCACTTACATGCACTATGCATGCACGTATTTCGTAAACTCCACTTACAGGCTGATATTTAGCACTGGAGGCAGCTTTGTGCCTACCTATCTCTTTCCGCACAAGATAACACCAACCGTTTGGATTTTTTGTTGTGATACAGTGTGTATGTATGTATGTACAGTTTTAGTCATTTGTGATACTCCGTTTTCAATTTTCTTGTTACATTTTCGAATTTAGATTATGAATTGCTAGATATTTGATACCCATGCATTTTACATGTAAATATTTAATGGTGCTTGCTTTTACTTTAAGTTAATGTGTTTTGTCCTTTTGGTCATCACTGTGACTACGTAGTGACGCTGCCTGCAATTTAGAAATGGACTTCTGAGATCTATGCTCAAAGAAAAATAACCCTAGTTGCAGTCATAAACGCGACTCTGAATCTACAGTATTTCAGCTTAGATTTAGATTTGCGGTCAGGTCACCGAAAGGCAGTGATGACAAGTAGATTTATGGGTAGCATCGTGATATGGGAAACCAAAGGGAGTCTGTGTGCAAGGCCACAGAATACGAGTTCTTCAGCTTTAACTTGCCAGAGATGGACTTACATAAAGTAAGATTTTTATATTCGACTTATTGAATGAAACAATTTTGCGACAAGCAATCGTTTCCAGCATGAGCTGTTGCGCTCATTTGCTTCATTTTTCCCTTAGTACTGCTTTAATTCCCTTCTGTTATGGTGTAACTTGCGATTTTCCAACTTTCCTACTTTCGGGGAGGCGATTTGTGACATTGGAAAACCTGCAAAACTTGGTGTACCTCTGTGTACCGCACGTCCTCACCGTTTCCGTTTTCCTGGGGAGGCGATTTGTATACGCGCCGGGCCCAGAATACCCGCGTCCCGCATTTTAACAGCACCGCAATAGGATAAGTACGGTCCCCTCCGTAACAAATGTAAAGGAGAATCTATAACAGTTCTACACTGTTCACTCTGCAACGAGAAGTGGAGCGCACCTGTGCCACATACACCTACTCATCTCTTCGCCAAGCCGGAGGCTAAATGATTTGTAAAACGCTGGCGACTAATAAACATGATTATCGAATCACTGCGTTCAAACTCGATATTCTTGATTTACAACACAGTAAAACTAATTAGTACATGCTATCTAAAATAGTTATTTCTTTGTCTCAATTAGGCAGGTAGGCGTTGCAGCTTTAGTCGGTAACCTTTTTCTGTTGTTGGGTATGGACAGGATTCGCTGGAGCAAATATCACAAAACAGAAACAATGACCGGTGACTTTACTACGGTGCTCCTCTATTGTTATGTAGAAGCATGAGCAGCCATAATACCCAGCCAAACAAACACGGTATCAGATCGACTTCGTGATCGTAACACAATATAGTTAAGTAACCAGCATTCTTGGAATCACATGAATGATTCTGACAGCGGGATATTGGAGCCTGTCGTGCCGTTCTTGTACCACATCATAAAAGCCCTTTTTGTTTTTAAGACCCACTGTCGTTTTGGACAGCTCAGGACACCCGCGCTCTTTTCTGAGTCTTCTAACAGGGTAGCCCTGCCTACAAAAAACAATCCCCCTTCCCTTGCTACCATAACGTGCAGCAATGGCAGCGCTGGTTCAGCTCCCCTACCTACTAGCGATACATGTTACACGTCATACGCCCATACATGTAGTTGGGGGGGAATGGGGGGTATTTCCCCCCCAGGCCCGATTTTCGGAGAAAATTCCCCCCCCAGCCGGATTCTGGGGGGGGGGAATTTTTTGAAACCCTATTTTGGGTTTGTAAACCTGCAAACAGGGTTCCAGAAGCCCTGATTAGGGTTTCAGAAACCCAACTTGGGTTCCGGAGCCCTAGTTTGGGTTTCAAAAACCCTAAATAGGGTTCCGGAACCCTGTTTTGGGTTTCAGAAACCCTAAATAGGGTTCCGAAACCCTGTTTTTGGGTTACTGAAACCCTAAATAGGGTTCCGGAACCCTAAATAGGGTTCCGGAACCCTAATTTGGATTACTGAAACCCTAATTTGGGTTTCTGAAACCCTAAATAGGGTTCCGGAACCCTAATTTGGGTTACTGAAACCCTAATTCGGGTTTCTGAAACCCCGGAACCCTATTTTGGGTTTCTGAAACCCTAAATAGGGTTCCGGAACCCTAATTTGGGTTACTGAAACCCTAATTTCGGTTACTGAAACCCTAAATAGGGTTCCGGAACCCTATTTTGGGTTACTGAAACCCTAATTTGGGTTACTGAAACTCTAAATTGGGTTCCAGAACCCTAATTTGGGTTTCTGTAGGGCCGAAATAGGGTTCCGGAACCCTAATTTGGGTTACTGAAACCCTAAATAGGGTTCCGGAACCCTAATTTGGGTTTCTGGAGGGCCGAAATAGGGTTCCGGAACCCTAATTTGGATTACTGAAACCCTAATTTGGGTTTCTGAAACCCTAAATAGGGTTCCGGAACCCTAATTTGGGTTACTGAAACCCTAATTCGGGTTTCTGAAACCCTAAATAGGGTTCCGGAACCCTAATTTGGGTTACTGAAACCCTAATTTCGGTTACTGAAACCCTAAATAGGGTTCCGGAACCCTATTTTGGGTTACTGAAACCCTAATTTGGGTTACTGAAACTCTAAATTGGGTTCCAGAACCCTAATTTGGGTTTCTGTAGGGCCGAAATAGGGTTCCGGAACCCTAATTTGGGTTACTGAAACCCTAAATAGGGTTCCGGAACTAGTGTGGGTTTGTATATTCAAATATACATATACAAATTTGTATATATATACAAATGTTTTGGATATACATATACATATACATATACAAACGGACTGCTGATGCAATATTCAATATACATATACAAACAGACTTGATATACAAACGGTTTGTATATTTTCATTTGTATATTTTTGCAGTAAGTAGTTTGGCCACTTTCGTACGGTAATTGAGATATTTTTACAGTTTCTTCGGGTGTTTTTGTATTTTGAGCCTATGTCTTCAACTTTTCCAGAAGAATTTGTTAAATTTGCGGTTTAGCCTCCTCTGCATTAAGACCAAATATTATTCATCTTCGTTTTAGAAGTATTTCGCAATGACTTTTGCTGTTTGAAACGAAAAAAATGGAATAGTAGGCACGCTCAACGACGAAATTGATAATCGAATCCCGCACATTTCCCTTTTCGTTTCATCCCAGTTTTAAACGTGTTATTATTTTTTTAAACCCGTTCAGCCATTCTGCCTATGATGCGTAATAACGATTTCAGAAGCTATTTCTGCTTAAAACTATACCTATGTACAAGCCTAGTAGGCCTGAATCGAAGACTAAAGCCAGAACCTAAGCCTTAACATACCTGTTAACCTAAAACTAAGGGGTGTACCTAAAGCGTATGTTTGAATTTGTTGCTAGCATTTGTATTACTTAAAGATTTTCGACCACCGGTGACACCGCACAAAAATTTTCTTGATACATTGTATTACAGATCATCCTAAAAAGCCTGAGTTTTAGCAACAACATAAATTTTAGCTGGTAAAACTTTTAGACCGAGGGCAGTATCACTTAATAGAGTTCGCACGGGTTGGGAGAACTGCCTGAAATCGGAATACACTCATGCAATTTCAGAATATTTCACGTTGGCTAGCCCTACAACGCCCTACCATGTGACAATGACACCCGTCATGGTACCCCTAACCCACCTGGTTTGTCGAAATCATGCTTTCCAGCAGAAAATCTATAATATTCTTAATATACAAATATACAAAAAAATATGCAATATTGAAATTTTGTTTGTATATGTATATATACATATACATATACAAACTAATGTGCATTTGTATATATACATATACATATACATATACAAACGAAGTAGGCATATATGTGCCCACGTTATCCGGAACCCTAATTTGGGTTTCTGGAGGGCCGAAATAGGGTTTCGGAACCCTAATTTGAGTTACTGAAACCCTAATTTGGGTTTAAAAATCTCTAAAGAAGGTTCCAGAAATGCATTTTAACTGTATTATGTCGAATAAAATGGGTTTTTTTGCACGTTTTAAAGCAAAATTAGCTTTTTTTGCACATTTTAAATTAAAAATACGGTTTTTTCCACGTTTTACAGCAAAAATAGGGTTTTAAACGGAATTTTTGCACTTCAGACAGGATTTTTACCCCATTTTTAGTCCTCAAAACCCTGTTTTGAGCCCAAAAAAAGGTCGCTGAAACCCACTTTTGGACACCAAAAAAAGGTCGCTGAAACCCCCTTTGGGCATAGCCCTGAAACCCTATTTTGGATCAGAAAAATTCCCCCCCCAGCCGAAAACCCAGCTACATGTATGCATACGCCCAAGGGGGAGGGAGGTCTGAGTCCAAATTCTGGGGATGCGGGGCTCAAAAATTGCAAAAAACGAAATTTTTTGACTAAACATCTTCAAAAATCACTACTTTTTCGCTCAAAGACAGCTAAGAAGTGCTATTTTACAGCCGATTTTAGTGTCTGAAAGTCTTAAAATAGCAAAAAATTTCCCCAATAATTATCTGCCTGAATAATCAGACGAGGTCGGAAAAATCGGCTCAGTCTGGCTTAAGTCGGGTGGTGGGGCAGACCCCTTTTTACACGTATGTACTAGCCATCACCGGCTTGGCCTTTATAGCGTTGTTTTCCAGTCGCTTTGACCGGTTTTGAACCTACAAACGACGCATGGTGGGGCCGCCTGATACATGGGATAGCGTAAACTACCCATAGCCGAGACGCGACCAAGGCTCTGACAGACTGTGAAAAGGTTGGTAGGCAGGCAATCCTATTATATCGCCCCTCGCTGCCCACTTAGTTCGATCTAGCTAGGCATTAAACAGATACGATAACAACACTACGACATTTTACTATCCGCAACAAAAGGTCACATAAACGTGAATAAACAATTCAAATTAACGTAAAATGGATTATCAAAGTGCAGGTCATTGTTTCCAGCCCTGTCATCGTCCTTAGAAAAGAGAGTGACTGTGTTGACGCTAGCCCGCCAGCTGGCTGTTGAACATAATTTTTTCTTCCAAATATCGAAGTGTAGTAATGATTGGAGTGTGGCGAACGAATGCCTCCTGAAACAGTTACGCACAACAACGTGACTTATGAGCATACATGGGCCGGAAAAATGGGTTGGGGGTAGTCAAAATCCGAAAATTTGGGGGTGGGCCTGCCGGTTTGGGGGGGTCGCGGCGATTTTGGTGGGTGGGGTCAGGAACAAAAGTCGGCTTCAGGTGGGTGGGTGGGGTCGTTTGGGGGGTCGAGCCCAAGTTGGGGGGTGGGCAAACCCCCCCGGCCCATATATGCTTATGAGACGTAAAGAAAATACGTATGAATGCGCAATAATGGCCTGAGCAGGGGTCAGCGAAATTATTACAACATATCACCAACCCGAGTTTACTATGCAATTACAGTTGGCTTGAAAATTAGAGAGACTACAAAATACAGTTCTGCTCTGCGAAACCGGCCACAATCCTGGACCCCAGACTGGCAAAATAGGGGTCAGGTCAGATCAGATAGTAGTAGCCGGTCAAACGGCGCAATATCCCCTGATCTACCAATTTGTCTTTATGTTCGGACATACTGAATAAAGTTGAAACTTGGAAAAAAGTCTATAAAAAGTAAGAATACCTTCCTTCCCGAGGCGTGTTCGTTCCTTCTCCAACAGGGAATTCAAAGATTGGTTACTGTCTCTACGCAGAAGCATAACCGACTTCCATCTGATTGATCACTGAGCTGTACTGCTATTCTTCAACTGGCTGCTCTTATTATTCTTTCACCTGAAACACTTTCACACCATACACATAACAGGTCATCCGCCGAAGGGGAGGTGGGTCTGTGCCAAAATTTTGGGAGGGGGTTGGGCACTAAAAAACGCTCAAAAATCGGAATTTGTTTTCCTAAAAATCGTCAAAAATCGCTAATTCAGGCTGAAATACAGCTAAAAAGCGCTGTTTTAAAAGCGATTTTGGCATTTTTGTGTCTGAAATTGCAAAAATTTGCTCAAAAATTACTTGCCAGAATAATCGGAGGGGCGTTGGCAAAATCGTCTAGGGGGTCCCATCCGGGGGTCTGGCCTAAGTCGGGTGGGGGCAGACCCCAGACCCCTCTGCTACATGTATGTTCCACATTATAGAAGCAGATATGTCGGAGCCGCGGAGCTGAGCGGCAAAAGTGGCAAAAGGGGGCTGAGGGGTTGACCGCCCTTAGGCTCTTACCTACCCTTATCAGGAATATCTGGGAAGATTTATATAGAAAATTATGATGAAAAGAGCCCTAGATTAAGTGTAAATGAGCTCAGAATAGCTTATTCTAATTATAAAAATCTGAGTTTTAGCTTACCATCCCCTCAACCCCCTCAGCCGCCGCTACCCCCCTCAGAATTTGAAACTTTACAAATCCCTCATCCGAAATGCTAGCCCATGTCTGCTGCACGGGGTAATCAAAAAGCGGTCAACAGATTAGGCCAAGAAATCTAGTCTAATTCCTGAATATATTTGGCACTTCAGGGAAACCTGGGTCTGGTCTCAGTCACAACTGATACTCGTTTTTTCGGGCCAGGAATGAAAGGATATCATACATTTGCCCGTGCCTACCACATACATCGGTCGAAAAAAATGGAAGGGGGTATGGCTTTCGGCGGGGGTTGCAGAGTACAAAACCGCTTTTCCAAAAAGCGGTCGCCGCATTTTCGGAGGGGATGGACCGCCGAGGGGGGTGTGAGCGAAAAATTTTCGCTTTCCAAAAAAATCATAAAACTCTTGAAAAAATGCTTTGCAAACCCTGCAATATCAAAAGCAAAGTTTGCATAAATAGTACTCCGCTGAAACCGTACCGCAAGAATGGAGTGGAGAAGTTGTTTTAGGAAGACGCGTTTGGCTATTCGGTGTGCATCAGCCAGCGACCGTCGTTTGTCAGGTTTCCAGAGTTGTCTTTCATCTGTCGAAGCGTGAGTTGTTCTTCTGGTCCGTATTGGTTGAGACGTGTTCGCCTGTTTTTTAAGCGTTTTCCGACGAGAAGCAACATCTTCATATGACTAGAATATAGTTTTATAGGAGAGTGATAACTGAGATATTAAAAAGAAAAAGATAGACAATGGGATAGGGCTTTTTTATTCTTCTCAGAGCTCGCGCAGCATTATGAGAGCTACTTTCACATCCAGTTACATATAATCTACTAGACAATCGAGTTTTTAGGGCGTTTTTCCGCGGGTAAAGCTGAGCACAGTCAACGCTTTGTTACTTACTTTTAGCGTTGTTACAGGAACGTAGATGCTTAATCACCACCGTTCTGCAGGTAGTAACCATCTTATTGCGTCTGAAATCCTCGTCGCTGGCGGACTGGTGTAAGATTAGTTCAGCCCGGCTAATTCTTGGAACCGCATGCGACGTAGTTCGGAAAATCTCGATTGGACTAACTAAAAATCAACACGTTACACTTGAGAGCTAACGGCAAGGTTCGAGCGAGTTTGGGAAGGTAGAATTACATGATTTTTCCATGACTAAATGTAGTGTCTTTTGTGTTTTATACTGTGCCGTGTGTTGTTTCTACTAGTGGTACATAAATCTTCACATGTTAGACCAAAACTTTGCAAAAGAAAAACATTCTCGATAAAAAGGCGTCACAGCAACAAATACAAAATGCCTACTAAAAGCTCTTTTCTGGAGAAAAACGCCTAATTTTTCCAGACCAACTTAAAAATTCTCGTGATGACTTTCCAGGTGACGCACGAACTGCGTAACCGATAGCTGATTAGCAATCGTACTTTTCAAGCAGAGCAGGTGCCTCGAAAAGAGAGCACTATTTACAAAACAAGGACTATTACGACTGATGCTAATAAAACAGTTATTACCTACCTACATTGCTTATCTAAATCTGAGTGCTGCGGCCAGGGCGTGCGAACTTTTCGAATAGGTGCCACACCACGTCTGTTGTTGACCTCGTTCACATACCGCCAGCTGGTGCGGACTTTTCTTCCGGATCAGTAACAATTTTAGCTGATACTCACACCTTTCACGACAGTCACTGATTATTTCTCACGAAGTTGCTTGCATCTGAATAATCAGCACCAACTTGTTAATGCTGAATTCTCTGAGCACTTGTTTAATCGCCAAGGCAGTCCAATCAAAACGGCTTTCGCCAACAACAACAGCCAGTCTTTTGCTGGACAGAAGGGAGAATTGCCTAAGTAAGAAATAGGTACAAGACAATAGAAAAACAACTGCACGCAACAGAATCGCAATCCAGATGGAGAGAACTGCTCTTAACATTATTCTTTTCACCGAAGAGCCGCTCAAACAAATGGTAGTCGGGCACGCACGGTGGGACCGTACTTATCCTAACGGGATACGGAATCAAATCGGCGCCCGGGTATTCTGAACCCGTACCGTAAATATGAAAACCGACTCCCGGCCCATTTCCCCCAACTGGCAACCTGTCAATTAGGGATGCAAATGGTATCTGGTGTTATTTGGTATTATTCGGTGTTATTTGGTATTTTCTGGTATTTGGTATTATTTGGTATTTGGCATTTTTTTACCAAATAATACCAAATAGTTTAAATAACTGAACAATTAGCTTTTAAGTAGGGTTCCGACGATATATCGATATCGATATCGAAAAGTCGATATATCGACCCTTTTTCCAATATCGATATCGATATCGATATCGCGATATTTCGCATGGATATTTTCGATATTTTTTGTGTGGAAATCAGGAAATAAAACAAAACTGACATGAAGTTTATTTCTCTGGAACAGTAAAAAAACAGTTTTTTCCTGAAGAACTCAGAAATCGATTCTATAGTCAAAACGTAACAGTGGCATGATAGCTCTCAGAAACCTTAATTTCTCGCCATTCTCAGCTTTCTGACAGCAACACTTTGGTTCTTAGCATACATGGGCCGCGGGGGTCCAGGGGGTTTCGCAGCCTCCAACTTGGGTTCGATCCCCCAAACGACCCCACCCACCCACCTGAAGCCGACTTGTGTTCCTGACCCACCCACCAAAATCACCGCGACCCCGCAAACCGGCAGGCCCACCCCCAAATTTTAGTATTTTGACTATCCCCAACCCATTTTTTCGGCCCATGTACTGTATGGTTTTTAAATGTCTGCAGCAACACTGAAGATCTGCTCACTCCACACACTTGAAGCAGGAGGGCAGAAGTAGACATGAACTACTAGTATTTCGACTGAGCGGTGGTACATTTTCAAATCCTGAGGGGTACCGCCGGCTGATGGGTGGTTGAAAGGATGGTAAGCAAAAAACTCCGACTTTTTACTAAAGTCAAGGTTTTTGGCATATTTCTCATTAAAATTAGTCAAAATACGCTATTCTGTTTGAGCTCATTATGCCTAATGAGGGTGGGGCATCGGCCTGAGGGGTCAACCTTTTCATTGAAGGGGTTCAGAAGGGCTACTACCATTTCTGCGATTCACTACTAAATTGATATCAGAGCGCTGATTGCATCAGTGCTTGACTGATAAGCAGCGAGAGCAGTTTGCTCTTTCAAATTTTCACATTTTCTTGCGTAACTATAAATATCGATATCGATATCGATCGATATTGAACTGAAAATATCGATATCGATATCGATATCGAATATCGACAAGTTTTGATATCGTCGGAACACTACTTTTAAGCGATAAATTCTGCATATTTTGCACTGTATACTCTGTCAGAGCGCTTCTGTTCAGAGTTTTCTCGTTATTTCTAATTTACTAAAAGTTTAACAATGCAGATACGCAGAACAAGACGTCTCTTTACCGTTTCTGAGCAACAAAAGAACAAGGAATTCTGACCAGTTTAGCTTATAACAACCATTCATGGAAAATTCTCAAAAAGTGGGAGTGGGCCCCCATGAAAGGACTCAAGGCGATTTTGGGGGAAGGGAGGCTCCGAAAAATCTGGGTTTTGGAACGATGTCGTTTATGGACGGCCCCTTTATCGAGACCGAGCCTAGACCGCAAACGTCACAACGTGCTGCTTGCCCATTTCCCGAGTCAGTGAAAAACACCCAAACTCTACTCGTTTTCTTTCCCGGCATGACTAGATTTCTTTTACATGCAACAAAAACTCTTCCACTGAGGCAAAACTTATGATTTTTGCTGTAAAAACAAAAACTGTGACTTTGCGCTCATTCCAAACAAACAGCTAGCGACCTGTTTACCAACTATTTGGAATTATTTGGTATTATTTGGTATAGAAAATACCATCTACTATTTGGTATTTGGTATTTTTTATACCATTTGCATCCCTACTGTCAATTATATACTTTTTTCTTAAACCTAAGCCTAAACCTAAACCTACTAAGCCTCAACCTAAGCCTTATGGAATAGAGTGCGAACAATACCTGAAAAACCCAATACAGGTTCGCACACTGTTAAGGTGCATTCATTCATACTCTTTCTTTCTTGTCCAAAAATGTTGGTCGCCAACATTTCTGTCGGACCGATATTTGACGAAATGTCAGTGAGGGAAAGAACGACGTAAACTACGTATCCTTATTCTAATTGTTTTGCCTTACAAAAAATAGAACAATATCATTTATTCATTCCTACCACTGAATGTTATAAAAAAGCCCGTAGACAAAAAGTCTTGGGAAAAACGTTTTTGTCGAGTTTTGTCGTTGCGGTGTGATGTACCGCTCATACTTTAAACATATCAGCCCGACAGAAATGTCGGCGACCGATAATTTTTACATGAGTATGAATGAATGCGTCTTAAGCTTGAAACCAAGTCAGGGTCTCAAATCCTCAGGCACAGTATGTCCTTCAAACTGTACAGATAGAAACAGTGGCAGAAATCTGAGGTCTTTGTGTCTTGAAAGAAAGAAAGAAAAAATTTATTGATTAGCAAATCAAACAAACGCCCCACAAACCGAACTACAACACAGAGCTTGGTGAGTCGTGACTGTTTCGGTTATCTCAGTTTTTCACAACGCTGCTAAAATCGCCAGCTATGGCCGCTAGGAAATCTAGAATTATCCGACTTATTCTGAGTGCCTTTCTTAATAAGGGTGCGTACACATACATGTAATATGTCATCCGCCGAAGGGGGAGGGGTTAGGGGTCTGAGCCTAAATTCTAGGAAGGGGGTTGGGCACTAAAAACGCTCAAACATCGCAATTTTTCGGTTAAAAACCGTCAAAAATCGCGAATTTCGGCTGAAATACAGCTAAAAAGTGCTGTTTTACACGCGATTTTGGCAATTTTTGTGTCTGAAGTTGCAAAAAATCGGAAAATTTTGCTCAAAAAAGTGCTTGCCAGAAAAATCGGAGAGGGGTCGGAAAAATCGTCTCCAGGGGGTCCGCATCCGGTAGGAAAAATCCGCTTCGGGTCCGTCCGCATCTGGCCTCAGTCTGGTGCGGCCAGACCCCTAGACCCTCTGTTACATTCATGGCAGAATACAACTCCTTCCAATTGTATATGTACAATACTTGCATAAAGGTCGCGGCCCAACCTGACTTTAACTCCTGATTTTAAGCTTAGGCTTAAGGTTCGGGCTTACGCTTAGGAAAATTAGTTTAAAAACAGCGGTTTGCCGCGTAGTGGGGAATGGGCCGAGAATAAAGGAACCGAAGGAGTTCAACTGTAAATCTGGACTGCGTGCGTATTCTAACGTACCACACCTGTCTTACCCATGGGAGCCGACTCTCAAAATAGAAAGTCATCTTTTCTGCGCGGCATTAGTGTTAGGGGCGTGAAAATAATGCATTGCGTAATGGTATTTTTACCCATTTTCGGTCGGAACCCCTCCCCTGATAATCGCTCGAAATAATTTTCTGACCCTTCACTAATTACTTAATAATTATGCTACGTACCCCCGTTTCAGGAGTCAGACCGTAAATTTTTGCGCTCAATTCCATGTAAAATGACGTTTTTAATAAAATAACGTCTGTATACAGTAACATGTTGATAATTTTTTGATTTTCTTTGTCGATGAGACCATAAACGGCGTTAAGTGCCTGACTGTAGAAGCCATTAATGGGTGCTTGGTTAATGGAAGCTTGGCGAAGCCCCCTCCCCTCATGCGATTACGTAATTTTTGCACGCCCTCTTTTGTGTGTCTTCGATTGTCAATGTTGCTCTGCCCTTGCTGAACCAACCATGAGAGAGAGAGAGAGAGAGAGAGAGAGAGAGAGAGAGAGAGAGAGAGAGAGAGAGAGAGAGAGAGAGAGAGAGAGAGAGAGAGAGAGAGAGAGAGAGAGAGAGAGCGAGAGAGAGAGAGAGAGAGAGAGAGAGAGAGAGAGAGAGAGAGAGAGAGAGAGAGAGAGAGAGAGAGAGAGAGAGAGAGAGAGAGAGAGAGAGAGAGAGAGAGAGAGAGAGAGAGAGAGAGAGAGAGAGAGAGAGAGAGAGAGAGAGAGAGAGAGAGAGAGAGAGAGAGAGAGAGAGAGAGAGAGAGAGAGAGAGAGAGAGAGAGAGAGAGAGAGAGAGAGAGAGAGAGAGAGAGAGAGAGAGAGAGAGAGAGAGAGAGAGAGAGTTTATTGCAATCACCCAAGCATGAACAGATAGACAAAAATGTAACATGGCGATTGGTCATCGTTCATGCAAAGGGCAGTTGATCTGAGCAGTGTCACAAATCCATTTCGATATTTCTTTGACAGTTGTGTCGACAAAAAAAGCCCGGTTGCCCTGTGTTTGGCTGTCGCAACTTTGGTTCAGCGAGCTGCCTTTCACCACCCCCACCAGCGTCCAGTGTCTCCTGCCCGGCTTGCCTCGAATTTTCTGAATGGCGCCAGATCCACTGTCCCCCTAGCACAGAAACATTGTCCTTAGTACTTTTTCTGCAGTCTGTATATGTAGTTACCGCACAGATTGCTTGGCCTTGTAAATTTGGCAAGGCGCAGAAGTAATTTTTAGTGCAGCGGTAGTACTTGGTCCAAGCACGAAAATCAGCCCACCGTAGTTCATCAGCCAGGTCGCTATAGGCTGAAATTACTTGTCTTTACTTTTGTTTTTCTTCTTTATCTTTTTTTCTCTTTCTGTTTTTAATTGAACTTCGGTGGACAAACACGACCCTTGTGAATATATAAATCCAAGGCGTGTATGGTGGGTGTACGCTCTTTGTGTTCAGCTAGTTCCAGGGATGGATATATTTCCGAAAAAACCTCGGCCTGTTTTTTTCAGTTTTTTTCCGTTTGAAAAAACGAAAAAAACACCGAAAAAAACCACACCTCACATTAGAGATGTGCACGGGCCGGGCATGCCCGTCAACGATTTTGGACGGGCCGGGCCGGGCCGGGCACCATTTTCAGGCCCCCCGGGCCGGGCCGGGCCCGATTTTGATGCCCGTCGGGCATATATAAAGAACAGCAGAATACAAAAATGAACACCTTGATTAGCTTAGCATTGCCCCAAATGAATTCAAAATACGCTCCGTTCTACCATATGCAGAATTATTTTAACAGTAATTGCAGCCTTGGTGCCGTTCATACACAAGCCTTTACCCCACCTGCCAACCAACTTAATTTTAAGCCTCAATTTGGAGCTCAGGCTTAGATTCAAGTGCACACTTTGATTTTTAGGGTTTAGCTTGTGCGTCTGGCTTTAAAAAGGGTGTCAACCACTGCCCTGGATATGTAATGTACACTGTGTATCATTATCAATGACAAAAAACCCCAATATCCAATTCCTGGAAAACAACCCAATACCAGTTCGCACTCTAATTAAAAGCAAGCATAAATTTGAAATTCGCTGTTTCAAAACGCCAATTTCCAAAGCTTAACATGAAATTTAGCTTTTAATCTGAAAATTCATGCCAAATTTTCAAAAATTTAGTAAGACAAAGCAAAATTAACGGGCCGGACAGGGCCGGGCCGGATTTTGGGCGGGCCGGGCCGGGCCGGGCACCATTTTCAGGCCCCCCGGGCCGGGCCGGGCCCGATTTTGATGCCCGCCGGGCATGGCGGGCCGGGCATGCCTCACCTGATCGGCCCGCCGGGCCGGGCCGGGCCGGAAAAAAGGTGCCCGTGCACATCTCTACCTCACATCCCTGCATAGTTCTTTTCTTTGTTTGTTTTTGTGTTCTTTGTGTTTGTTTGTTTGTTTGTGTGTTTGTTTTTGTGTTCTTTGTATAGTCAAGCAAACGGTCTAGCCCGCCCATATCACTTAGACAAACTTCTTCTTCTTCTTCTTCTAATTCAATGTATAAATATAATTATTTGCGCTTGTCTCAAACTCCTGGGGCCAATTTCTCACCTCACTTGTAATTGACTTGTACTTGACAAAACAAGCAAACTTGATAAATTTTATCAATTTTCGCTTTCTCACCTCTAAAAATTGTCAAGTCAAGTACAAGTCAATTACAAGTCAAGTGGCCAATTTACAAGTAATGTCAAGTGAATATCAAGTAAATGTCAAGTGTTCAATTTCTCACCTACCAAATTTATCTACTTGACTTGTAAAATTTTATCAGTCTCTTGCGACCGATAAATGGTTGTCAAGTGAGAACGAAACACAAAACTAACGGATAAAAAGCAAACAAAATGCATCGAAATGTAAAGTAAACGTGCCGATAACAAGTATTGTACCGACGGAAAACAATCGTATTTAACGCAGTTTTAGCATCACTAGCCAGAAAATAGGTCCAGAGGGGTCGGGGTGAAAAATTTAGAAGGATCAAACAATTTTCTTGGGTTAGTCAGAGTGAACGACAACTTTTTGGACAGCGGGTAGGTGGCCCGCCACGGGCTAAGATGGATTAATGACCCAGAACCGCAAAGCCCCTAAGGCTAGCCGCGACCTCAAAGTCTACTGAAGTCATAGGCAAACAAATTTCGAGGACGAATTTGAGCGTTAAACTGTTCAACATAATGTCATGCCGATTTGTAAATGTTTCCTTTTAACAGAGTAAACATAGGAATTCTACTTGTTGTACCCCACCCAGTCAACCCTCCGTACTGCAGTAGCTTCGTCCTTATTGTTTCCGTGAGTAGTCAGACGGAATCAGCTGTAAAATGGCCATTCAGCCGCCGAAGGCATTGTCAAGTAAATGTCAAATGTTTATCAAGTTGTTGTCAAGTACAAGTAAATGTCAAGTAAACGCTTGTGAGGTGAGAAATTGACTTTTACTTGACTTGTAATTGACTTGTACTTGTACTTGACTTGTACTTGACATTTTACTTGTAAGGTGAGAAATTGGCCCCTGTGAACTGACAGTCAGGGTGATTAACCCGTTTTGGCTACATTTCATCTTTCCATGGCTAAAAAAGTTCAAAAGTACATATTTAAATTGACTTGTGAGGTGCCAGTGTTACACAGCGTAAGCGCTCGTGTGCTAATTGTTGTATAGAACAAAGGAAAAGAAATATTTTCATTTTCAAATTTTAAATCAGAGTTCATCAGAAACCAATGAGTTCACCTACGGTAGCCTCGTAACCGTTTGCGTTTGGTTTGTAGAGTACAAAACAGACCAACAGTAGACAAATATATTTTTGTGTTACTATTTGCGAGTACTGGTTTGTTTGTGTTGTGATTTAGTATTGGACCATGAGCAACGCACTGGTTATCTGGATTGTTGTCGTTGTCGTTGTCATTGCTGTGCCATTGATCATTGTTGCTGCTGTGCTGATAATCTGCTGCTGTTGCACTGCCAAATACGCACGACGAGGCCCAGTTGTGCCACCACCTCCTGCAGCCCCACCTCCGTCACCCATGGGACCTCCGCCTGGCATGCCTGGTCAACCTCCCCCACCTGACATGGCTGGACAGCCACCCTCACCTGGAATGGCTGAAGAACCTGGATCACCTGACTCTAGCAAGGCTGACAAAACTAAGAGTAAAGTAAAGTCTTCACCACCGGAAATGGAACCGCCTTTGGGTCAACCACCTCCCCAGCAATCCCCCTATCCGATGCAACCTCAACAACCTGGACAACCACCTCAACAAGCTCCGTACCCAATGCAACCTCAACCTCCGGGACAACCACCACAGCAAGGACCATACCCCATGCAGCCTCAACAACCTGGACAACCACCTCAACAAGCACCTTACCCGATGCAACCTCAACAACCTGGACAACCACCTCAACAAGGACCATACCCGATGCAACCTCAACAGCCTGGACAACCACCTCAGCAAGGACCATACCCTATGCAACCTCAACGGCCTGGACAACCACCTCAGCAAGGACCATACCCTATGCAACCTCAACGAGCCCCTTATATGATGCAACCTCCACAAGGCCCCTATCAGATGCAACCTCAACAAGCCCCTATGTACAGACCAGGCCCTCCTCAACAAAGACCTTACCCTGTTTAGTCAAAAGTTCTGTGCGCTTCAGATGAAAACTTAATCCACTACTACTAATTTATTGAAAATTCCCACGCACCTCATTTGTTTGTTCCAGTTAAATCCATTTGTGCTTACTGAATAAACGCTGTCTGTTTCACTTCGTTTACTGAATTCGGCATAACTTATATGTAAATGGTTAAAATAGCTGTCAACAGTCTTGTACCCTCCCCCGACCGAGCAAGAGCAACCAATGGGCTGCAAACGACCAATCGAATGATCAATCGACTTGTCAACTATCAACTGACCAACTGGTCAACTGACTTGTCAACCATCAACAGACTGACTGACCAACCAATGGATCAACTGAGTGACCGATCCAGCGACTAACTGAATGACCAACCAACAGACCCACCAATCAACCAGCTAAGCAACCAACCAACAAAGTGGCGGACCCAACTGACTGACCAACCAACCAACTGAGCAACTGACTTGTCAACCATCGACTGACCAACGCGGTTGACACAATTCACATTCAGATCATTTTTGGTTGTGAACGATATTGGTGTACAACCAGTCAAGCCCGAAGGCTGTGTTCACAACATACACAGACTCATACACCGAAGACCTACAAACACATAAGACAAGAAAACGTACCTATGTACAACACAAGACTACCCAAGACTGTTGTCATAGTAACGTTTAGCAAACTCCTAAATTTGGAAAAAAGACAGGGTGATTTCGTGATTTACAATGTAGATCCAGCCACACTGACTGACTGACTGACTGACTGACTGACTGACTGACTGACTGACTGACTGACTGACTGACTGACTGACTGACTGACTGACTGACTGACTGACTGACTGACTGACTGACTGACTGACTGACTGACTGACTGACTGACTGACTGACTGACTGACTGACTGACTGACTGACTGACATGAATGGACCACACCAAAGACAGAGGAACAATGGAACAAATATACATGAAGAAAACAGACACGCCAGGACAGCAGACTGCAAACACATGTAAAACTGAACAAGAATCGAGCAGAAAGTCTTTTCATACTTCAATTCCAAGTAGAAACTTACAGGTGCCACCAGAAGTCAGTCCCCATCCAAAGACGCGCACATCAAAGAAGTGGTAAAGAGGGGTTTGATGTGTATGCACACAAACTGGCACCAATCCATCAATCTCTCTGTCTAGCTGTATCAGTGCCAAATCGACACACCCTTCTCGCAGTTTCCCCGGGTCTTTCAAACAATCTTGGTATCCAGGGTGCTCTCTAATGGCATGCGCAAAGGCTACGCGATCCCGGTTCTTTCGGTGGCTCGCAGACCCTCCGGTGACCATTATTTTATGACTAAAATGAACAAAAACATATTAGAACTACGTAAATATTTGTTAGCATTCTCACGTCACTGGATTCTTGATCAGCATATCAATGTTGTGAGCGACAGTCAGCACCCACCGATTGCCTACATAAGTGCCACTGCCTAAAGATTAGAAGTTTGTACTAAATGAAGGTTGTACTTTAAGGTGCATTTATACTTTTGTAGAAAATGATCACCTGGCGACTTTTCTGAAGAAAAACTCGTTCAAAGTATGAAACGCGCTCAAAAGCCGCGCGAGATCTTTCCGCCGGCGGCAAAAATCTATAAAAATGTAGTTGAAAATTGAAATATTTTTTGTGTAAATGTTATTGTTTTAGTGCGAAGCGACTATAGCAAAGCAGGAGAGCGCTCAACCGACGGAAAAAGCTCGCACAAAATGTCTGTTGAGCAGAAAATTCTTATCTACACGGGGCGACAGTTTTTCTACAGAAAAGCCGCCTGGCGATCTTTTTCTACACGAGTATGAATGCATCTCAACTGAGAAAAATTTGGCACCAAGTCCAAGGATCCAACCAATGCATTTAGTCCAATTCTTATGACCATTTATGTCTTCTTTTGGAAAACAATCCCGTTTGAGCTGAGTGAATTTCAGTCGAACACTCCACGGAAACTGGTAATCGATTGCTCTATTTCCGCGAGATATTTTGTACCGGCGTCTGGTCGGATTGGGAAGCTAAAGTGCATAGCCTCGACGGGAGATTTGTTTTGACACCTTTATTACCTGGATATAAGTGTCTACAGCAACGCCGCAAAATTCTCCTTCGCCCTCAGGCAATTTTTGATTGTAAAAATCCGACCATCGAGTGTAATACCTAAATCAGTATTACGTACACAATAATGCAGATGAATATGCAGATGTAGAATGAATTATTAAGCCTCAAATTTGCATATAAATAAGATAAAGCAAATTGTAAAGAAAAGTGGCTTGGAATAAGATAAAACAGACGGAATTTAACTGGCCAAGGCAGGATTTCATTCTAGGCCAGAGTTTGTCCCATTCACGACCGCTGTTGAAATCGGCCCAGCAGCGCGCTCGAAATGAAGCTGACGCTTGACAAGCATATCGTCGGTAACACTTTTGATTCTCTGGGTCATCTATGCACGCGCCATGACATCTGTCAGACAGTTCTATAGACATCACATTGCAGCAGAGACACTACATACAGGGTGCGTAAGAAACAACCCAGCAGAGTTTTCATTGTGGCAACCGCACCGCAAATCTCAACCGATTTGAATGAATCTTTTTTGAATGAAAGACAAATGAATTCTTGACAGATTGGTGCAAAGTAGTAAGCTCCGGTTCACTGGGGGGGGCAGTGACGTAATCGGAGATTACGTCATTGCTCCTCCCAGTGATCTTAAGACGGACCTCTGACAGAGGTCTGTCTTAAGATGCCGCCTTACTACGTCACTGCCCCCCTCAGAAATATGGGTTTGTTTTTGGCGGGAAATTCAAATTGCCCCCTCAGAATTTTGTCAGGAAAATTGCCAAAATTTAGCACACCCCGGCCAGATGACGTCACTGCCCCCCTCAGAATTTGTGGGAGAAAGAACGTACTTACCGATTTCAGCTGACCCAACGAAATCACCGGTCGGGCGCGAGACTGGTTCGGATTCAAGTAGCACAAACCAGACCTCACGACCTTCTGGTGGCCCTGAAGAGGGCCGTTGGGTTGGTTTATTGAATTTGTTGCTGTTTCAAGGTTCCGTCTTCTCGATCACGAAGGGCAGGCCGCGCAACTCTCGCTGGATAGCGAAGAACTCGTCGATGTAGAGGTCGGGGCACATGCCGGGCTGGTCGGGGTTGTCATTCACCTGGAACAGGAAGAAGGAGATTTTATTCGATTTTTTCAAAGTATGTACCTGCATGATCTTTTCGTAGTCGTCGATATGGCAGAAGAAGAAAAGCAGGCAGTGGTCGCCCAATTTGTAGGTGCCGATGGCCTTGTAGTCGGAGGCGTGCACGAAGAGGCGGGTGGCCGCGACCTCGGAGCCGCCCACCATGTTGTTACTGTAGATCAGCTTCACCAGACCGGGGGTGTGGGTGGTGAGAGGCTTGACAATGGGGATATAGCCGAAACCCTCGGATTCCTGTCTACCGAACACAGCATTCTGACGCACGAGCGGGGGGATAGAGCCGGACATGACGAACGCACAATGATCAAATGACCCAGAGTCTGCTCTTAAATAGGGTGGAAGTTGATCTTAAAACGAAGTTGGTCTTAAGACCAACTCGGTCACGCCTGAACATGTTTATGACTCATCTAGTTTGTCTTAAGATCATCTAGCTCGTCTTAAGACCAACTCTGTCCCTATATAAGCCGAGACGGCTGTTCATCGTCATTGTTGTGCTTTGCAGTCTGCTAGTACGTTGCTCTACGATGGCTTGTGCTGTGGATAGCATCAACGGTGTGCGCAGTTGGGTGTCGGCGTTCAACGACCGTATGTACGTTCACCTCCAGCAGACGCCCCCTTCCGGTCAAGACAAGCGACGATTCTACTGCTGGCTGCTCGGTCCGGAGATGGAGACGTTGCGCAAATCGCTAACCCGCGTCAGCAAGAGCCAGGAGGTCGCCCAGCCCGAGGTCATCCGCACCACTCCCCGCGGTTTCTGCCTCCAGTTCGTGCGCAAGGAGAAGAAGAGCGAGAAAGGCGAGGAGAAGTTCGAGCTCCAGGTGGTCAATGACAGCACCCCCGACGCCCCGATCGCTGTCATCAAGATCAAAGACCTGAAGAACTTTATGGACAGCATGCGTGATCTGTTGAAAAAACACAATGGCAAATGAGTATTTAAATGACTTTTGAAAAAATAAAAGTGTATTTGGAATGGAGTGGCAACATCCGTTTACTTGTTGTATTTGCGGCCCGACAAAAAGCGGTAAAACTGAGTGGGCGAAAAAATTCTTGCGCAGTGCAATAATTGTGCCGAAACCAGAAAAAATTATCTTTTGCTATAGCGAGTGGCAGCCCGGTTATCAGGACCTAAACAGTATACCGGAACTGGAGTTCTGCGAAGGACTGCCGGATATAAACGAGCTGAAACGGACGCAAAATCAACCTAAACTTATTATTCTGGACGATTTGATGCAAGAGTGCGCCAAAAATCAAGAAAACACAAAGTTGTTCACTCGGGGCTCTCACCACTGGAACGTGTCTGTGCTAAACATTCTGCAAAATCTGTTCTACACAGGTCTGAGAACGTCGAGAATTAACAGTCATTACTTGGTGTTGCTAAAGTGCCCGTCCGACCAGTTGCAAATTTCTACTTTGGCTCGTCAGCTGTACCCCGGACAGCATAAATACTTTCTGGAAAGCTATAAAGACGCCTGCAGTCAGCCGTACGGATATTTGGTGGTGGATTTGACGCCTGAAAGTTCTGACGAGTTCAGACTTAGAACAAACATTTTCCCGAACGAAATCGGTTACGCCTATCTGCCAAAAGTATAAATGTCTGCCCGACTGAAACGAAACATTGATTTTCTACGCGTTCTGCAGAAAGCTACGCCGTCTCAGAGAAAAGCTATTCTGCAAACTTCTTCCAAAGACCTGATTATTTGCATCTGCGAAGTAATCGATAATATTCTGCGAGGTACCGTACGCCTGTCGCCTAAACAGAAAAACCAGCTGGCCAAATACAAAAACATATTGCGGCAGCTGGCTAACAAAAAGGACAAAGTTCAGACGAAGAAGAAACTTCTGGTTCAAAAAGGAGGTTTCCTACCGGCCGTGTTGGCGCCCGTGCTGACAATCGCTGCGTCACTACTGGGAGAAGCGTTGCGTAAGTGATGGCTAGAAAAATGGCTTTGGTACCGCCGCAACTGCTGAATACGTTGCTAGCGCAGCAGCAGTTTAATCCGGGCGTGAATTACCTGAACAAGCTAGACCAGGACATGTCGTCCGTGTTGCAAAACCCAAATTTGCCCGCCGACCTAAAACACAAACAGTTCACTCAGATGCGCCACCAGTACGGTAGTGTCAAAGAAGAGTTGCAAAAACCGCTAACTCTACCGATCCCTCCATCGGCTCTGGAAGATATCATAGACAGTTTGCCAAAAAACGTGAAGAATAAAGGAAAGATTCTACTGCAACACATAAAGCGCAGCCCTAATATTGCCTGGGATGACAAAGGACAGTTGATATTGAATGGAACTGTTATTGAAAACAGCAACATAACTGATTTGGTTCACGATTTTGTGCGCCCCAGACGCAACAGAACACACCCGGAAGGTTGGCAGCAATTCGCTAACGTATTGCAGGCTGGAAATGTACCCAGAGAGGCGCTAGCGGAACCGGCCAGACTGAGGCAAGAGCCGTACAGCCCTATTAGAATCCGACGCCCCGAACGTGCGCAGACACTTTCGCCGGCCATACAACGTCTATTCGATACTGTAACTCCGATTGCAAAACGAAAAGCAGAAAGAAACGTCGGTCCACCTAAAAGATATGGCAGATGGTTGGAATGGGATTAAACGTGTGAATGAAAGTATTTTGCGCGATGTGTTCTATAATCTCGACAGTCCCGCGTGTTTTGCTGGAGCGCAAGCTGTGTACATTTCCAGCCTGCAATACGTTAGCGAATTGCTGCCAACCTTCCGGGTGTGTTCTGTTGCGTCTGGGGCGCACAAAATCGTGAACCAAATCAGTTATGTTGCTGTTTTCAATAACAGTTCCATTCAATATCAACTGTCCTTTGTCATCCCAGGCAATATTAGGGCTGCGCTTTATGTGTTGCAGTAGAATCTTTCCTTTATTCTTCACGTTTTTTGGCAAACTGTCTATGATATCTTCCAGAGCCGATGGAGGGATCGGTAGAGTTAGCGGTTTTTGCAACTCTTCTTTGACACTACCGTACTGGTGGCGCATCTGAGTGAACTGTTTGTGTTTTAGGTCGGCGGGCAAATTTGGGTTTTGCAACACGGACGACATGTCCTGGTCTAGCTTGTTCAGGTAATTCACGCCCGGATTAAACTGCTGCTGCGCTAGCAACGTATTCAGCAGTTGCGGCGGTACCAAAGCCATTTTTCTAGCCATCACTTACGCAACGCTTCTCCCAGTAGTGACGCAGCGATTGTCAGCACGGGCGCCAACACGGCCGGTAGGAAACCTCCTTTTTGAACCAGAAGTTTCTTCTTCGTCTGAACTTTGTCCTTTTTGTTAGCCAGCTGCCGCAATATGTTTTTGTATTTGGCCAGCTGGTTTTTCTGTTTAGGCGACAGGCGTACGGTACCTCGCAGAATATTATCGATTACTTCGCAGATGCAAATAATCAGGTCTTTGGAAGAAGTTTGCAGAATAGCTTTTCTCTGAGACGGCGTAGCTTTCTGCAGAACGCGTAGAAAATCAATGTTTCGTTTCAGTCGGGCAGACATTTATACTTTTGGCAGATAGGCGTAACCGATTTCGTTCGGGAAAATGTTTGTTCTAAGTCTGAACTCGTCAGAACTTTCAGGCGTCAAATCCACCACCAAATATCCGTACGGCTGACTGCAGGCGTCTTTATAGCTTTCCAGAAAGTATTTATGCTGTCCGGGGTACAGCTGACGAGCCAAAGTAGAAATTTGCAACTGGTCGGACGGGCACTTTAGCAACACCAAGTAATGACTGTTAATTCTCGACGTTCTCAGACCTGTGTAGAACAGATTTTGCAGAATGTTTAGCACAGACACGTTCCAGTGGTGAGAGCCCCGAGTGAACAACTTTGTGTTTTCTTGATTTTTGGCGCACTCTTGCATCAAATCGTCCAGAATAATAAGTTTAGGTTGATTTTGCGTCCGTTTCAGCTCGTTTATATCCGGCAGTCCTTCGCAGAACTCCAGTTCCGGTATACTGTTTAGGTCCTGATAACCGGGCTGCCACTCGCTATAGCAAAAGATAATTTTTTCTGGTTTCGGCACAATTATTGCACTGCGCAAGAATTTTTTCGCCCACTCAGTTTTACCGCTTTTTGTCGGGCCGCAAATACAACAAGTAAACGGATGTTGCCACTCCATTCCAAATACATTTTTATTTTTCAAAAGTCATTTAAATACTCATTTGCCATTGTGTTTTTTCAACAGATCACGCATGCTGTCCATAAAGTTCTTCAGGTCTTTGATCTTGATGACAGCGATCGGGGCGTCGGGGGTGCTGTCATTGACCACCTGGAGCTCGAACTTCTCCTCGCCTTTCTCGCTCTTCTTCTCCTTGCGCACGAACTGGAGGCGGAAACCGCGGGGAGTGGTGCGGATGACCTCGGGCTGGGCGACCTCCTGGCTCTTGCTGACGCGGGTTAGCGATTTGCGCAACGTCTCCATCTCCGGACCGAGCAGCCAGCAGTAGAATCGTCGCTTGTCTTGACCGGAAGGGGGCGTCTGCTGGAGGTGAACGTACATACGGTCGTTGAACGCCGACACCCAACTGCGCACACCGTTGATGCTATCCACAGCACAAGCCATCGTAGAGCAACGTACTAGCAGACTGCAAAGCACAACAATGACGATGAACAGCCGTCTCGGCTTATATAGGGACAGAGTTGGTCTTAAGACGAGCTAGATGATCTTAAGACAAACTAGATGAGTCATAAACATGTTCAGGCGTGACCGAGTTGGTCTTAAGACCAACTTCGTTTTAAGATCAACTTCCACCCTATTTAAGAGCAGACTCTGGGTCATTTGATCATTGTGCGTTCGTCATGTCCGGCTCTATCCCCCCGCTCGTGCGTCAGAATGCTGTGTTCGGTAGACAGGAATCCGAGGGTTTCGGCTATATCCCCGTTGTCAAGCCTCTCACCACCCACACCCCCGGTTTGGTGAAGCTGATCTACAGTAACAACATGGTGGGCGGCTCCGAGGTCGCGGCCACCCGCCTCTTCGTGCACGCCTCCGACTACAAGGCCATCGGCACCTACAAATTGGGCGACCACTGCCTGCTTTTCTTCTTCTGCCATATCGACGACTACGAAAAGATCATGCAGGTACATACTTTGAAAAAATCGAATAAAATCTCCTTCTTCCTGTTCCAGGTGAATGACAACCCCGACCAGCCCGGCATGTGCCCCGACCTCTACATCGACGAGTTCTTCGCTATCCAGCGAGAGTTGCGCGGCCTGCCCTTCGTGATCGAGAAGACGGAACCTTGAAACAGCAACAAATTCAATAAACCAACCCAACGGCCCTCTTCAGGGCCACCAGAAGGTCGTGAGGTCTGGTTTGTGCTATTTGAATCCGAACCAGTCTCGCGCCCGACCGGTGATTTCGTTGGGTCAGCTGAAATCGGTAAGTACGTTCTTTCTCCCACAAATTCTGAGGGGGGCAGTGACGTCATCTGGCCGGGGTGTGCTAAATTTTGGCAATTTTCCTGACAAAATTCTGAGGGGGCAATTTGAATTTCCCGCCAAAAACAAACCCATATTTCTGAGGGGGGCAGTGACGTAGTAAGGCGGCATCTTAAGACAGACCTCTGTCAGAGGTCCGTCTTAAGATCACTGGGAGGAGCAATGACGTAATCTCCGATTACGTCACTGCCCCCCCCAGTGAACCGGAGCTTACTACTGTGCAATTTTCATTAAGATATTCTGCTTGGTTCCTGAGATATTCGCGATCAAATTTGAAACACTGATTTTGGTAATGAACAAACAGTGATTAAAACAAGCCAGCAGACTTTTTGCTGTAGCAACCGTAAATCTCAACCGATTCGAATGAATCCTTTTTTTAGTGAAAGATAGATAAATTCTTGGAAAAATAGTGAAAACCTTATCTTAGTTCCTGAGATACTTACGTTCAAAGTCAAAATAGACGTTGGCGATTCGGTTGCACTTCATAATAAAGCAGATTCCTCCTGCTGGAGGCTAATGAGACTTTACTGATGAAGTAACCGAGCCTGTGTGTCACCAGTAAAGCCACGCGACGTTAGCCCTTTAGCTGTAGGAATCTGTTATATTACGAAGTGCATCGGAATAATAAAAATCGCTGCTGTTCATTACCAAAATCTGATTTCACTTTGATGGCAAATATCTCAGGTACCAAGCAGAGTACTGTGCCTTAATGAAAATCAAGAATTTATTTGTCTTTCATGCAGAAAGATTCATTCAAATCGGTTGAGATTTGCGGTTGCCACAGTAAAAAATCTGCTGGGTTGTTTTCTGTACGCACCCTGTATAACAATGTACTATAGACTAATGAATCCGATTCCTTTTCCTTTACCTTTAGGGATCGAAGTTATAGTTTTGGGTATGTGCACTCTCTGCACGGTAGTTTGGCAGAATCGAACAAACAAACAAATTACGTAAGCTCGCATTTCTGGCTTGATACAGATCATTTCAAGTATAGACTGCGTGAACTCGGGTGTGGCCCCAGGACCACCCAGATATTGCTCGCATGCAAACCTGGCATGTAAACCTGCAATACATATACCGGTGTATTTTTTAAGTTCCAGCAATTCGCAAGTAAAGTCACTATGTCACAGACCGGTAAACAAAAACCGATCTAGAATAATCAGCGAAATGCACTTATTGCGGATCTAATATTGCAAGTAATTACGGTCGATTGAAAACCAAGCACTCATGGATCTAGTTATCCTGTCTCTTGGTAACCAACCAATGCACCATGGTGATTGCGTGTCTCATAGTGCTTCTGCTGCTCGAAGAATCGGTGGAAGTCGGTAAGCTGCTAATATCGCAACATTCTACAGTCAGGCACTTAACGCCGTTTATGGTACTAGCACCATATATGGTACCACTACCTTCGCATCGGTACCTGTACCGGTACCATAAATGTTACCACTCCATTCAGATTTCGCACCATATATAATGGTACCGTCACCGTATATGGTACCGGCACCCATGGCTATGGGTAGGGGTACCATATACATGTATGTTGCCAGTACATATATACCATAAACGGCGTTAAATGCCGGACCATTCTATTTGAACTACGTGAGTATATCTACAGTATAATGCCTGTCTTATATACAGGGAGTGCCTAAGGAAATAATCCAGCAATTTTTTTACTGTAGCAAACGTAAATCCCAACCGATCTGAATGAATCGTTTTGGTGTGAAAGACAAATAAATTCTTGAAAGAAATTTTGTTAAGACACCCTTTAGTTCCTGAGTCTGAGACATTTGCACTCAAAGTCAATACTGAGACTTTGGCAATGAACAAAAACAAGAGCGACTGTTATTATTCACTTTGAGGGCAAATATCTCAGGAACTAAGCAGAGTATGATGAAAAAATTTCAAACTGTCTGTCTTTCAAATCTTTCATGCAAAAAAGATTCTTTCAGATCGGTTTATGCTTGCGGCTGCTATACAGTAAAAAATCGGCTGGGCTGCTTTTTGGCACACTCTGAACCTTAACTGCACACCCATAATTGGAAGAAACTGCTTTAGTTGCGGTACCTCTAAATGCTAGTTCAATATTCTGTAAGTTTGGTTTAGACCGCCGACCAGCATTTCATGAAGTTCACAAGCGCTTTACTGTGGGCACGTTCATACGGCGATTGTTGATCCTTCAGAGGCGGACTCAACTGCAAAGAAAACGGTTGCTGAAGGCGGTAAAGCCGTTTAATGGAATATGAATTGTCTACTACTGTACGCTTGTACCGAAATAATCATAGAAAGTTTCGCACCGTACAGGCAACAATAAACTAGCGGCATTTCGTTTGCGTTTCTGTATTTTCTTGCTACAAAGCTATTGTTTACCTAATTATTTATCATTTATTAGAAGTCAAAGCTACATATTTGGTAGAAATCCCAATCAAATTTGTTTTAGACAAGCAGAAGACTTCGGCTAGAGCCAAACCAGCAGGCATTCATCGATTTCGAACATTCACTTCATAATCGTTCGGCGATCTAATAATTCCCTCCTGACCTAACATATCGGGCATTGCTTCACCTACAGGCACATCAAAATCAAACTTCTGCATAAGCGTGACAAAAATCAGAAACAGCTCTGCTCTAGCCAGACTTTCTCCCAAGCAAATGCGCTTGCCCATTCCAAACGGAGCCAAATGCTCTACTAAAGATGGATTTTCAATGAAGCGCTCAGGCCTGAAGTTTAGTGGCTCCGGGAAAACTTTTTCATCTTGATGCAGAGCCGACAGAACAGGTACAACAGTAGTGCCTGCCTTTAAATGATACCCGGCCAAAGTGCATTCTTGCATGGTCATTCGAAATACACCGGCAGGAACGATATCGGCCACTCGCTGGATTTCGTGGAGACTAGCAGTGACGTATGGAAGGCGATTTTTGTCGGCTAAGGTCACTTCTGAGTCGCCCAACTTTTGGTCGATTTCTTGTCTGATTTTCTGGGCCACTTTGGGATAATGCAGCATGTATACGATTGCCCAGCAAAGAGTGGTCACTGTGGTGTCCAGGCCCGCCGCCCACATATTCATTCCCGATAAGTATAATTGCCAGTCCCTAAAAATAGTACCCGTTTCAGTTTTTCCTTAGCCACGAATCACTTATACGTATCGAAAACTTACGAAAAACTTCCTTCAGTTTTGTGAGTTTTCAGTAAGTTCCGCTGTTCCTTTAGGAAGGCTTCCATGTAATCGTCGACCTCCGAAGTATCGTCCAGTTTGTCCTTATGATCAGCCATTTCCTCGAAGATGAACTCTCTAAACTCCAACGCTCGGTCGCGCAGCGTCGCGAGAGTTTGTCTGAAGGGCGGCACGAACTTCAGCGCAGGCCAAATCTCCATAATCATGGCAGTCGGATGCGTAAAAGTCTGATTCGTCTGGTTGATTAGTCCTCTTAGACGAAGAAATCGTTTGTCGTTAAATTCATACGGATGTCCAAAGATAAGACAGCTTATGATGCTGCCAACACAAACACCAAGTACGTCCTTCGGGTTTACGGTTGGCTGACCTTGCGCAATTAGTGATTTTAAGTGCGAAACTAATCGATTGGCCTGAAGCAAACTACCGTACAATGATTGCCTTGCTCTCAGGGTTTACTTAAACAAAAAAATAAAAATAAAATATATACTTCAGTCATGATTTTCTCTTGCATCATATTGCGTCCTAATCCGAAATCTCTGAGAGTATGTAGAGCGAATCTGCGCTGTTCTCTCCAGATAGGGCCATTTGACATCACAAGACCTTTATGCTCTTTCCCGTCAGTGAATGTTTCAAATAGAAACATTTCTGGTCGACCACTGAAGCTTTCACCTGCAAAAATGCTGTCGGTCGGTCAGTCGGGTCGGGTCGGGTCGGGTCGGGTCGGGTCGGGTCGGGTCGGGTCGGGTCGGGTCGGGTCGGGTCGGGTCGGGTCGGGGCGGGTGGGGTCGGGTCGGGTCGGGTCGGGTCGGGTCGGGTCGGGTCGGGTCGGTCGGTCGGTCGGTCGGTCGGTCGGTCGGTCGAATACCTTGTTTGACCATAGCTTCCTTCATGAGCTCATAGTCACAGATGACAACTTGATGAATAGGTAGCCAAACGGATACAACCGGTCCGTATTCCTTTGCCAGGTTCCTCAAAGACTTAGCAGGATCAGTTGTGTTTATCTGTAGCATATTGCCGACGATTGGCAAAGGCATCGGGCCTGGAGGGAGGCCTTTCCTTTTGTGGACAAACTCATAATACAGCCAGTACAAAATTAGGCCCACAATAACCAGTTGAAACAACATTTTGTCTGCGTACATGCACAGACACAAGTGGTGGGGCAGCTAGTAGAACAGATAAGCAAAGCAAAGTAAACAGATTATGCACATTGGCAAACACACAATTTGTAGACTGCGGGCAATTTGTCCTAAAATAGAAGCCCCGGGTAGGTCATTTTCAAATTGGTTCATGGGTGAACTTATTATTCTTAACAATTTAGGCAAAGTTCAGGAGTTTCCCATCGCCATCCTGTTACCAAACCTCTATGCGATCGTTGATTCTTAAAGTAAACTCAAGCCGGTTTTTTTCCGGTTTTTTTCCTGTTTTTTCCGATTTTTTTCCAAAGGTTATTTTCCGAGATGAGAGAAAAAAATTTTTAACAATCGCTTTTTATTGCAGAATTCAACGAAATAGCGTGAGTCTTGTTACAAAATGCACTAATTTCATGTTTTAGAGTAGTAATTTGATTTTAAAACACCAAAAATACAATAATAAAAGTTGCCTGAAAATGGTACCAATATTTTTTGCGAAAAACAGCTGAGTTATGCCATGGAAATGCTTGTAAGGCTTCTATTAACGTAAATTCAAAGCATTGGAAGCGAATTTAACCAGTTATTGTGTCTATTTCCTTTAAAAACTTACTTGAGTTTTTTTCCGCATTTTAGTTTTTTTCCGAGCCTTTAGGAAAAAAACCGGTTTTTTTCCGGAAAAAAACGAAAAAAACCGAGGAAAAAACCGACCCAACAGCCCTGGTACCTACAATGTAAACGCCCCAATTATTAAGTTGAAAACTCTGATTAGTGCACTTTTTTCTGCTAGTATATGGTAGTTTTAGTCCACTGTGGTTATAAATATGTTTTCTAGTATTCCGAATCGATTTCACGGCCGTCTGAAGCCATTCGGGCAGTGTAGTATGTGGTTCTGGCACGAAAATAGCTTTTTGTCAATTTACATTGTTCCTGCGGCAAAGAAGTGCTCGATAGAGTAGGCATTAGGGGTTTTGATGGTCAGGGAATCCATTACTGACCTAACTTTAATCACTGGATTACTGTGTTTTGTGGTCCTCCAGACACGAAAAATGCCTATTTTGCGTTTATGTGTTTCTGTTGCAAGGAAACGCTCGATAGAGAAGGCAATAAAAGGTTTTCAGGGTTGAGGAATCTATTTCTGACATAGCCATCATGGCTGGGTTACTGTATTTTGTCCCGACAAGAAAAATGTTATTTTTTTCGATTTAGGTGTTCGTGTTAGAGGGGAAAGCTTTCTGCCAGACACGCTGCACGTGCCGGGCTCATTGGTGGTGATAATTGGGGACCTAAACAGTTGTTTGATCTTTTTAAACTCTTCCACCACTTGGATTTTCTACCTGAAATACCGCCGATTCGTCTGCACAAAGTTCACGCTGATTGGTAGACAGCCATCAATGTCAGTTCCGCCCACTCCATGCAGTTATCGATCGGTGGATTTAACTACAACACCAGCATCCGCACACAGACTTAGTCAACAGTCGGTGAGGTCGGAAATGAACTTGCAATTGACAAGAAAATATCTGAGCTTGGACATGTGCACTATACCCACTTTATTGCTGACTTATTAGCTCTGTGTTAGGGTGTTATTTCCCGTCACGTGTTTCTGTAGTGTTTATTTAATTTTTGTTCTTTCTGGCGATGCGCCAATATTACTACGCGTGTTTTAGAGCTCGGGCGCAAGGCCTGGCTCAGTTGTTGTTTCGCTGCCTACACTAATTGCAGTCAACTACCGTTCTGGCCGAGTGCCAATATAAACGTGTCTGATCTGCGAGTGTCTTTTGTGGCAAAAGCGACAACCAGCTAGGACCGTCAGGTTCCTTATCTTTATTCCGTCATTACCGGTATTTCTAGTAATTATTAATACTTCGGTAATCACTGCCCCGGGCGGCGTAATCATTTCTATTATTCTCTCGGATTTCCTTCTTTTCGTAGTCTTGTGTCTTGTGCTGTTCGCGTCTAATTCTGATTCCAGAGTGCTGTAGTTGTGACATCCAGGTCTAGCCCTGATCAGTGGAGGCAGTCCACCGAGATGAGTCGGAAACAAAAACAGAAAAAGAAAGCTAAGTGGCAGAACGCTCAGTCGCAAGAAGCGTTGAGTTTGGCACCTGAGATCGAAGAAGACATGCTCACAGCTGAAGTGCCCGGCATGGAAAGCCCGCCACCTCTCAGCAGAAAGCAGTCGAAAATGATCAAAAAGATGTCAGCAGCCGCGTTGCGACAAGAGTTGGAGTCCCGGATGCTTTCCACTCTGTCATCTACCGACCAGTCTACTAAAGTGGAAGATCAACCTACTGGTGAAAGTGTTACCTTGGCGCAAAGCACAGAAGACACCGACCAAACAGAAGAGGTTCCAAATTTTGTTGATCTTCATCTTCTTTCTTCAACGATTGGGCCCGTAACGCGCCGTGCCAGTACACTGGCACGGGCGAAAGAGGGCGCGGAAGGTTGTGTCACTGGACTGGCACGACCGGATAACGACGGTACTGGAGCTACTGAAGAAGTGGTACTACAGGATAGGAACGAGAGTTGTGTTATGGCGACAACACAACCCGACGACTTTACGGAATGACAGTCTTTGGAGAGACAGGCTGTCTTCTCCGCTAACACCGAAACACAATTACTGCAACGAATTACTACGCACGTCAATAAGTCGGTAGGAGTGTACGTTGACCAACAGGTACAACAATTGAAGGGTGCGCAGAGCCAACTCCATGCCGAATTAGATCAAGTAGCGGGACAGGTGACGCACGTGGTTGATGACGTAGAAGGAATGCGGCACCAAGTGATCCAAGTCGAAATTAGTCTCGCTCATGCTAGAGAAGAGGTGATTCAGGTGGAAACCGAGCTGGGTCAGAAAATCACCCAAGAAATTGACGGCGTTCGGGCTGAAATTGGTGGTATCAAAAGTGAAATTAGCGGCGTCAGAAGTGAAATCGGTGGTGTCAAAGACGAGGTGCGTAACGAAATTGGTGGTGTTAAAGAAAGTGTTAAAGAAGAAGTTAACACCAGCAATAACAAACTCGGTCAAGCAATGAAAGGTGAAATTAATCAGGTGTTGACGATGGTTAGTAAATTGGTCAAATCTACTCCCGACTTGCCGACCACCAATTCAGACGACAATGATGTAGACGAGAGTACAGCGCCGCGCTTGCATCGCTCTGTCTACTATCGGTCAAAACAAACGACGGAACCAGACCAGCAGGACGAAACACCCATTATGGGCATGGGTGCTACCAGTAGTCCTGAGGAACAACAAAAGAAAATTGAAAATGAACAACGAGCGGCGTTGGCGATTACTCATTCCAAAGAGACGCACCGAGTCAGAGCCGCGTTGTTGTTTCGGAGTACCTTGCAAGAACAAATTAAAGAAACAACTATCCAGTTCAAATCTAATTTTGGTTTGAGCATGCCCTCACCGCAAATTGTGGAAACTCCTGACAGCAGAAGAAATGCGTTGTGTAGCCGAGTACGAACCAGTTTGCAGTGGGAGGAGGACATTCAAGTGTTGAAAATTTGGCATATTGACCTGCTGAAAGAACAAGAAGCGCTGAAACAACATTTGGATAAACTACATCAAGTGGTCAATTTAAAAACCGCTGCCTCCTCCGTCACTTCACCCAACGTCGAGCAGGAGTGTTTACCTAAAGTGTATGACGGCGCTTCGCCCGGCAGTGTGCGTATTTTATCGTCACAACAACCCGTTCCGAACGAAGACATGACGGTGGTACGTACGGTGTCTGAGCTGGCTCGTGACCAGACTGAGCAGTTGTCTACTAAGACGTTACGGCTACAAGCATTAGCGCAGCAAGCTAAAGAAGTGGTGCAACAAATTCCAGTCCGAGTTTCTGCTGCCGGCATGACGCAACTTCGTGATCGGTGTCTAGCGAGAATTGATTCAATTTTCTTGCCGGACAACGTCATGCCGTATGACACCTTGGCTGATCTGCAAAGTCGGATGCAAACAGAAGTGGACGTGTATCGAAAGAAAGCACAGGAATCTGTCTTCAGTGGTTCTGCTGACAGAAGAGCTCACTTAGTGGACCCGGTACAAAGAAATGGGACTGTTCCAAACGCCCCTGAGTTGAAGACAGGTGTGCTAATGGAACCGAATGGAGTAGTTCCAAATGCCCCTGTGTTGGGAGCAGGTGTGCTAATGGAACCAACACATCAAAAACCACCTGTGTTGGAAGCGGGTGTTTCATCGGACCAGCTCCTGACTCAAAGACCTCCTGCGTTGGAAACAGGAGTACCATCGAGCAATGCTTTCCACACTCCACCTATTGTCGCTTCAGCAGACACTACCGATCGGGACGGTATGCTTCAAATCGCGCAGCGCATGGACAGTACTTTACAGTCCATCGGTCAAGTGGTACATGTGATGCAACGGCATAATGAACTTCAAGCCAAAGATCCTCCATACCTGAGACATTTTAACTTACCGGTGTTCACGCCCGGAAGAGACAATGTCTATGCCTTCTTCCACGAACTTGAAGACTACTTCGCCACGCATTCAGCAACAACTGATGAGCAACGTTTGATGGTGCTCCGGCATGCCATTCCTAAAGGCTTTGCCTTGCTGCAGTCTGCACCGGCACAGTGCCAAATCAGTTTTCAAGCAATGAAAGCGCATTTGTTGGAGCGTTACAGTTCAACTGATGATGCCGCCATGCAACGCTACAATTTGCTCACAATGCAACAGGGCCCACTGTCAGTAGCCGAATTCTGTGATGAGTTGGAGAAGCAGGGTCAATTAGTGTATCAAGGCAAATTTGACCCTCAATTGGATGACATGATGATGATGGTGCTACTCTGTGGTCTGCGACAGGAATTACGACTCAAGGCGGAAGAGCACAACATCATTTTCCAAGCTAAAGGAGACTTCAATCGAGCTCGATTTCTCCTTATCCGTCTTGAAAAGACGCTTGCCGAAATCAATCGAATGTCCGACCGCAGCCGACCTGTCAATCGTCAGCCGTTTTCAAACCGTTATCGGCCTGACAGAGAGAGACCTCACGGACCTCCACCAGAACGCTCACCACAGAAATCAGAAGAAAACAAGGCAAAGAACGAGCAGAGAGATCAACAGTTCACGAATGGTGGTTTTCCTAAGTGGCCACAGGGAATGCAGCAGTGGACTAAAGAAAATTGGGACAAGTGGGCCAAACTTCACCCACCCAAGCGAGAAAAGGCTCGTTCCGAAGATGAGTACCTGAAAGCCAGAAGGTACTATGAGAAGCTGCAGAACAACTTAATTGTTAATGATGTGGAGGAAGAAGAGTCAGAGGATTGGTTGGAAGAGTACATTGAAGCCGAAATCAACGCACCGTGCATCAATTTGAGTGCTCAAGTACAAACCAATATGCTCAATACTCAGGCAACAGAAGAGGAGACAAATTCAATTTCTCATCCACTCCCATTCGCTTTTGTATCTGTAGGAGATACAGAGCTGATGGCGTTGATCGACACTGGTTCTATGATCAACTTGTGCAATAAAGAAGGTATGGCAACCGCATTGGAGGCGAATGAAAAAGCGGGTACCTACCAAGGCATGGAGTCAATTCCTGAGTTGCAAGTTATGGGCTTCACTGGAGGCGTTCGTTGTCTGAACTACGCTATCACCGTACCAGTGCAGTTCAAAACACAAAAGAAGCCGCTTCGCTTTGTGTATGACGCAGAATGCAAGTATCAACTCGTTATTGGCATGCCTGGACTTCGCACCTATCCTCAATTGATGACAGCTCTGTTGCCGAAGAAAATTCCAAAACCACTAAATACAACATTACCAATTCCGGCTAAGAAACCTAAGCAAACCCAGATGGAAGAAAACACTGAAGTTAAATCAGAGAGTGCATCAACTTCTACAGACAAGCTGGTACAGTCAACTTGGGTCAAAGATGTGGTGGACGTCAAACAACCGGCGGCAGTACACGCTCAGGCACTGGAACTGCTAAAAGCGTGGATAACTTCAGTTGAAAACAATGGAGAGAAGGAAGCTGTTGGCATGCCTCCCGCAATGAAACTGACTTCAGTACCAAAGAACAAGAAGGGGGCTGTTGGGAAGCCTTCCGAGTCAGCTTCACAGCCGCTCTGCGTCAATTTTCTTTCCTGTTCCGAACATGATTTGGAATTGATTTCAAATTTGGAAGTGGAGTTGGCGCCTAATGCTGTCACCACAGTAGTGGCAAAAACTAAGAATCCGATGGAGGGTTCGACGGTTCACTTCGACTTCGAAGCGCCAGTCAACTCAGTTCCTACTGGTCTCTCAGTACATTCCGTCGGTGAATTTTTGGCAGACGATGCGGTGCAAGTGACCATGATCAATCACACGGACGCACCGATGACTTTGGAAAAAGGAGAAACACTCGGCAAGTGGACTCGGCAGGATTTTCGGCAGGTCGAGCCTCCAAAACCTCCCGATAAGCCACAATACTATCGGGTAGTCAAGGATCCAGAGGAACGGAAGAATCAGTTGCAAAAATTGGTTGATTTTGATGATTGCCCGGCACATCTACGGCAGTCTTTGCTAGAACTGCTCCTGAAGAATGCCGATTCGTTCAGTCTAACTAAAGAAGAGATCGGAGATTGCAAAATCATCCTTTTGGACATTGACACCGGCACCAGCGTACCTGTTCGACAGAAGTTGCGACGTTTGCCATTCGCTCTTCGTGAGAAGGTTGAAGCTCAACTTACCAGTTGGCTCGAGGCGGGTATTATCCGACCTTCAACTGCACCGTCGGCCTCACCAGTGGTACCTGTGCTGAAGAAAAATGGCGATCTCAGACTGTGCATTGACTATTGAGAACTTAACAAACTCACCAAGAAGAACTGCTTTCCTTTGCCCCGGATCGATGATCTTATAGATGCTGTTGGAAGTATCAATCCTACGCTGTTTAGCAGCTTGGATCTCCGTTGGGGCTACAACAACACACACGTACATCCCGACAGCATTGAGAAGACGGCGTTCGTAACTCACAAGGGCCTTTTCGAGTTCCTTCGAATGCCTTTTGGTCTCACCAACGCTCCAGCCTTCTTTCAAGACGTCACCCAGCGAATCGATCCAGACCGTGTGTTTGTCTATTTAGACGACATTCTCATCATCTCACATGGTTGGGAAGACCACAAGCGTCTATTGGCGAAAGTACTCAGAGCTCTCCATGAAGCCGGTCTTCTGTTGAACCCCTCCAAATGTTCATTCTGCAAAACAGAAGTGTTATTCCTGGGCTTTCGCATCAGTGCTGAGGGCATTACCACGGACCCGACGAAGATCGCCAAAGTCAAAGATTGGCCAGTACCAACCAATATCTCGCAACTGCGCAGCTTTACCGGTTTCTGCAGTTACTTCCGCCGCTTCATCAAAGGTTTTGCCCACATCGCAGCACCGTTGAACAAATTGACCAAGAAAGAAGTGGAATGGCAATGGGGGTCCGAGCAGCAAGCTGCTATGGATAAATTGATCGAACTTCTGATCAATTCTCCCCTTCTACACTATCCTGACTTCGACAAACCATTCATCATCGAGAGTGACGCCTCTGGACAGGCGATCGCTGCTATTTTGGCACAAGAAGATGTGCAGGGTCACCGACACCCAATTGCGTATGCCAGTCATACTTTACGGCCAGCAGAGAAAAACTTCAGCACTACCGACAAAGAATGTCTGGCACTCATTTATGGTCTGGAACAGTTCCGTGTCTACGTGTATCGGCACCCGGTGACCATTATCACGGACCACAATGCGCTCAGTTCCTTGAAGGAGAAGAACTTGATTGGTCGACCTGCACGTTGGGCGTTGTTGATCCAAGATATCGCTCCCAACATTATCTACCGTCCTGGACGTTCTAACGCAGCGGCTGACGCACTCAGTCGTATGCCTCACGAACGTTTACACCAGCGCAACATTCACGCTATCTCCGACGTCAGTTTGTCTCAAGGACTTCCATACCAACATTTTCTGCCACACCCCGTTCCCGTGGATGATGAAACCGTCATCAATTCGGTGCATCTGGAGGACCAGATGTCCCAGAAGGGGGCCAGTGACAGCACTCCTGAAAATTCTGATCCGATCTTTTGGATGGGAGTGAACGAACTAGAAGAACTGGACGTCTTGACACAACGTGGAAGCAAAAGTGTCAGATGCTCCTGCATCTATCCACAGTGCGCACTCAATGCCAGTGAGGTAGAGGAGCGAGTCGAGACAACTAAACTGTCAGAAGACATCTGTGAGTTGGCCAGAAGACACCAAGTAATGGACGACCAATGTTCGGCAATGTTGAATTTTAAGAAGACTCAGTTGTTGCCTGAAAATCAAGAGCTAGCTGACTGGGTACAGGCTGAACAAACCAAGTTCGTGGTTGTGGGAGACCTGTTATGGTTCGTGCCGAGAGGATCAGGAGGAGTAGAAGAGGCCATGCAACAACTGTGCCTGTACGTACCAACGGCTCTTCGACCGCGACTCTTGTACGACCACCATGGTGCTCCAACCTCGGGCCATTTTGGAAAGAACAAAACGTACAACAGAATGAGGAGGTTCTACTACTGGCCGAATATGAAACAAGAAGTCTACGAACAAGTGAACTCCTGTCGGCAGTGTGCAGCCAGAAGGGGGCAGGAAATTCGCGCAAATCCTCCCATGGGACAGATGCCCATGCCGACAGAAGCATTCGAACGAGTTTACGTGGATCTGCTACAGCTGAACCGTTCAGATGCAGGTCACACTTATGTGCTAGTGGCAATTGACGCGTTAACCAAGTTCGCCATGGCAGCAGCTTTGCCAGACAAGAGAGGGGCTACTGTAGCTACGGCTCTGGCTCAAGAAATGTTTACCAAGTATGGATTCCCAGTGGAGATGGTCACAGACAATGGGACAGAGTTCTGCAATGCCTCAGTGAAAAAGCTGCTTACCACCTTCAACGTCAGACACCGATTGGTGTTACCCTACCATCCTCACTCCTGTGGTCTGGTAGAGAAGCTGAATGGAACGTTGGCGAACATGCTCTCAAAATTAGTGAACAAGAAGGCCACGAACTGGGATCGGCACTTACATATCGTTGTATTTGCCTACAACGTGACTCCTCACAGCGCTACTGACGTGGCTCCGGCAGAGCTAGTGCTAAGTCATAATCCCAGACTACCATCCAAGGTACCCGGTTCAAATATCTCTCCGTATTCATGGATGGGTACAGACCAGTCACAAGCTGAGCAACGCCAAGCCAAGGCAATGCTGCATGCCCGTTATGCTCTGCGAAAAGCGATGGACCGAAACAAGAAGAGGTTTGACAAGTACCACGAGACAAAAGATTCACCTCTATCGGTCGGAGACAGAGTGATGAGGCACAATCCTGCCATCAAGACGATGAAATTGGCGCTACAGTTCACAGGACCGTTCGAAATTGTGTCACTCCATGGTTTGTGCGCAATCGTAGTGCCAGTTGGAGAGCCAAATGCGCCACCCAAGCGTATCCACCTGTCTCAGTTGTCCAGATGCTACCCAGAATTATCGGATCAAGTCTTTTTGGGCAAAGAATCCGCAGAGCAGCTCAGCCGAACACCCCCCGAATTGCCGTCAGTCCCAGAAGATCCAGCTGATGTGCAATACGCAGACGACCAATTTGAGGACTAAGTTAATACGTTATTGTACATATGGTGTTGTGTTAGTATGGGTTTCTCTACTTGCTGTTTTGTTTTCTCTTACTAACCTGTACTGTACCGATGCATGGTATCTCTCTGTTAATGCTTATATTGATTCTATTGGTGCATTGGATTGTGTATGGAGAGGCTTCTGTTTTGTTATTATTGTTTGCTTGTTTCTCGGCCATGTAATTGTAACTTGTGTAAGATGCAATTGTGCCTTTCTGTTTTAGTCAAAGCTTGAAACTGTTCGCTGGGTCGTCCCTACCATTAGCAGGAGAACTGCAGCAATAGAAAATGGAGCGTGGAGCTAAAGTGGCGACAGAGGTGGCTCAACCAGAAAATCGAAAGAACAATCGTCAGATTCGCCTCATTCTTTACCCACTGCTCTGAGCCTACGCGGAATCGCTCAGCACCGTGCCAGGAGGCCCGGTCCAAGAAGGGGGCCCTGCACTATACCCACTTTATTGCTGACTTATTAGCTCTGTGTTAGGGTGTTATTTCCCGTCACGTGTTTCTGTTGTGTTTATTTAATTTTTGTTCTTTCTGGCGATGCGCCAATATTACTACGCGTGTTTTAGAGCTCGGGCGCAAGGCCTGGCTCAGTTGTTGTTTCGCTGCCTACACTAATTGCAGTCAACTACCGTTCTGGCCGAGTGCCAATATAAACGTGTCTGATCTGCGAGTGTCTTTTGTGGCAAAAGCGACAACCAGCTAGGACCGTCAGGTTCCTTATCTTTATTCCGTCATTACCGGTATTTCTAGTAATTATTAATACTTCGGTAATCACTGCCCCGGGCGGCGTAATCATTTCTATTATTCTCTCGGATTTCCTTCTTTTCGTAGTCTTGTGTCTTGTGCTGTTCGCGTCTAATTCTGATTCCAGAGTGCTGTAGTTGTGACATCCAGGTCTAGCCCTGATCACATGGAACCATCGAAAAGCTCTACCTGCCTGGAACTGGAGACGTATGCGCCGCCAGCTAGCTCTAGGAAGAGACTGTTCGAGAGAAGATCATTGAAACAAAACGAAACATGCAGAGAAGATTAGAAGAAAGCTGAGAACGAGAAATATTGCTGAAATTGAAATTGATTTTTCATCCTCAATTGTTTGAGGTATAAAATACCGCTTGTGTACATGTATGTCAATCTTATTTACACCCACAGCCCCTTCCAGTGGAGCCGATTAGTAACCCGTCCATTTCTTGCAGCAAGCAATTTTTAGGATTATTTTTGTTGCAGTTTTTATTATTTCAAACAATTCCCGCTTGTCTCTGACACCATCCCACCTGCCGACCAAACTCCCAGATCTTTAGTATTTAGTACTCTACTCCCACGAGATTGGGCTCACCCCCCGCGCCCGGCCTGGTTCAAATCCACCAAAACCTGAGCCTACGGACCTGTTTTATGCAGGCTAAAATCATTGTTTACTCTCCAGGGAATCCTTCTCTCCTCCATTTAAATTGCAGCAATGACGACTGCTGAAAACCGAGCAGCTAAAGGCAAACTCAACTGAGCAAATCAAATATCTAATTTCAAATTGGTAAATTGCATGTTCTATGTGCAGAGTGAGCAAAATGTGAAGCTTCAGTACAAGAATAGACAATGCTGAGGATAGCGGTCAAAAGCACGGAGCCTGAAGTGTTCCACTGTGCTACCCAGCAGCGCGAGCTAGGCAGACAGACCGGTTGCGAAAGGCCGGGATGGCTGATTGAACTGTTGCACATCGTGCTAACTCACTCCAAAATAGATTATCGATTAATTGACGCCAGTAATGCCATTTGGGGAGGACTTAACCAGTCAACAAACCAATGGACAGGATTGTACGGAGATGTAAGAAACGGTTCTGAGTTTTAAGTTTAGGCACACTCAAACCCAGTTTAGGTCAAGGATGGTCGTGTAGACATGGTTGCTGCGCTGTACTTCATTATTTCAAAACGGTGGTCATCTTTTGACTTCAGTCTTCCAGTGGACCAAGTTCGCATCGCTCTACTAACCAGTTCGCAAGAAATCGATATCATTGCTGCTGCATTTCAAGTGTTCCGAGTGTTCGACAGAAAACTCTGGCTCACAACTGTTTCTGCGCTCATTCTTCTATTGATCTGCTCCAAAATGATTCACTGTGCAGCGGATAACCTGCTGCAACAAACCGTCAAACCCTGGCAGATTTTTCGAATGTCCCTTGGACAGGCTCAAGCAGAGAGCAGCACACTAAGCTTGATCTCAAGTCAAATTCTTCTTATCTTGGTGGGCTATATGTTTATACATTTGCTCACTTTATACCAGGCAGTGTTGCCTAATCATCTGTTAACTCCAGAAAGACGAACAGCTTTCGATACAAGCTCAGACTTGCTTCAAGCACTGGCCCGAGGCATGTACATACACTGTGTTGACAAGCGACGAAAGTAACTGGTTTGTGGAGCTAACCAAGTCTTCGAATTTGGCCCTTTTTCGACAGCTCCGAGAACTAAAGCGATCAGATCTGTTCAGCTTCGATGCTGATATTCTCTCTAGGTTCAGGAGAGTAGCGAATGGTAGTTATGTTTACCCTGTAGATCAACTAGGGGCACTGTACTGGTTGGAAAAGCATTGTCTAACGTCACAGATAAGTATGATTCCCTGGGAACAACGATTTGGGGTTGAACCTACCCTAACTGCCGGATTTATGTTCACAAAGAAGCACCCTCTGATTCCTCGTTTCAACGCCGGTCTACTTGTGGCGTCGGCAAAACTGGACAGTTTAGTGCAGAAATATTTCAACAGTAGAATCAAGTGTCTTGACAGGCAGCCTGTGCGGCAAATCAGATTCAAAAAGCTGCATGCGTTGTCTTTGGGAGGGTCCTATTTGATGCTGCTGGTTGGATTTGTCTGGTCGGCTGTTGCACTGATTTTGGAAAGTTGCAGTATACCTTTGTGCAACTTCATCAAACAAACACTAATCCAAATAGCTGTATATTGACAATTTTAGCAGGCAGACTAGGCAGTGAAAGAATTGTGATTGTTAGTGTGAGTGTTGAACTTGTTAGGAAACCAAATTTGCTTTGAGATCGACTATAAGAAGATTCAATATACAGAGTCCGTCAAAAAACAACCCCGCAGATTTTTTCGCTGTAGCAACCGCAACTCTTAGACCGATTTGAATGAATCCTATTTAATAATAATTTATCAATCTTCCTATCAAAAATCGATTCACTTAAATCGGTTGAGATTCTTGGTTGCAAAAGTAAAAAATTATTTTTAATCACTCTTGTTCATTATCAAAATCTCTGGTTTGACTTTGAGGGCAAATATCTCGGGAACTAAGTAGATTATCGTAATAAAATTTTCATCAATCTTTCAAGAATTTATTTATCTTTCATTTAGAAAGGGGTTCATTCAGAATCGATTGAGATTTGCGGTTACTACAGCAAAATCTGCTGAATTGTTTTTTGACGGACCCTGCACGTTATAGGAAGAATCCATTTTGGTTATTGAGGATCACACATGTACTAGGGGGCTGGGGGTTTATCCCCTGCTGGAAAGGGAAACTCCCCTCACCCCCCGAGAGACAGGTCCCACCCCGATCCAAAAATACAAGTACCAGTAGTGGCTCCAGTCCTAACAAACTGCCTCAGAAATCACCAATCTTTAGCCAAAAATTTGCTGGAAAAGCCTTTGGAAACTGAATTTGGCGTTTCCACTGCTGATATTTAAGAGAAATCGGGGTTTTTGGAAGCTTTTTCGTCATTTTTTTTATTTTTAGCGTTCTTTGTTTTTGTTTGTTTATTAAAGTTCAGGAGTTTCCGTTCGCCATCCTTGGTGATCTGTTACGAAAACTCTATTCTTAAATTACTCCAAAAGTTACCTAAACGCCCCAATTTTAAGTCCAAACTCTGATTAGCGCACTAGAAATTCGATTTTGAAATTTCGGTCCCATAGTTTAGCGGACCTATTTTCAGAAGGCCATATGTCGAGCGTGGAGCGTCGAATCGGGAAATCCTTTGCGGTAGTTAACCTATGGACACATGTTAGTCCTCCAACTTACAGCCCTCTACGCCAAACTTTCAATTTTGGGTCTGAATAGGGCAAAGGGCCAAGACTCGATCGAATCAGAGACTGACTCTTAATTTATTATTTATTATTTATTAGAATTAGAACTCAGCTACTTATTCATTACAAATCCCAAACTGTAATAACACTCGATTGGCACCAGGTAGTCATCGATTTCGAAAATTCACTACAAAATCATTTGGCGACCTAACCAAAGCCACCTGACCTGACATGTCAGGCTTCGCTTCACCTACAGGCACATCAAATTCAAACTTCTGCAAAAGCGTGACAAAAATCAGAAACAGCTCTGCTCTAGCCAGACTTTCTCCCAAGCAAATGCGCTTGCCCATTCCAAACGGAGCCAAATGCTCTACTAAAGATGGATTTTCAATGAAGCGTTCAGGCCTGAAGTTCTGTGGCTCCGGGAACACTTTTTCATCTTGATGCAGAGCCGACAGAACAGGTAAAACTGTAGTGCCTGCCTTTAAATGGTATCCTGCCAAAGTGCATTCTTGCATGGTCATTCGAAATAGACCTGCAGGAACGATATCGGCCACTCTCTGGATTTCGTGGAGACTAGCAGTGACGTAAGGAAGGCGAGTTTTATCGGCTAAGGTCACTTCTGAGTCGCCCAACTTTTGGTCGATTTCTTGTCTGATTTTCTGGGCCACTTCGGGATAGTGCAGCATGTATACGATTGCCCAACAGAGTGTGGTCACTGTGGTGTCCAGGCCCGCCCCCCACATATTCATTGCCGATAAGTATAATTGCCAGTCCCTAAAATAGTACCCTATTATATGTTTGGTGTCTCGCATTATATTGAAAACTCACGAAAAGCTTCCCTCGGTTTTGTAAGCGTTCAGTCGGTTCCGCTGTTCCTTTAGAAAGGCTTCCATATAATCGTCTACCTCAGAAGTCTGGTCCAGATTCTTTTTATGACTAGCCATTTCCTCGAAAATGAATTCTCGAAATTCCAGTGCTAACTCGCGCAACATCACGAGAGTTTGTCTGAAGGGCGGCACGAACTTCAATGCTGGCCAGATCTCCATAATCATTGCGGTGGGACGCGTAAAAGTCTGATTGGTCTGGTTGATTAGTCCTCTTAGACGCAGAAATCGTTTGTCGTTGAATTCGTATGGATGTCCAAAGATAAGACAGCTTATGATGCTGCCGACACACACACCAAGTACGTCCTTCGGGTTTACTGTTGGCTGACCTTGCGCAATTAGTGATTTCATGTGCGAAACTAATCGATTAGCCTGAAACAAACTACCGTACAATGATTGTCGTGCTCTCACTTAGGGCTCACTTCAGTCATGATTTTCCCTTGCATCACATTGCGACCTAATCCGAAATCTCTGAGAGTATGTAGAGCGAATCTGCGCTGTTCTCTCCAGATAGGGCCATTTGATATCACAAGACCTTTATGCTCCTTCCCCTCAGTGAATGCTTCAAAGATAAACAATTCAGGTCGACCACTGAAGCTCTCACCTGTAAAAAATATCCTGCAATGCAATTAAGTCGGTCGGTCGGTCGGTCGGTCGGTCGGTCGGTCGGTCGGTCGGTCGGTCGAATACCTTGTTTGACCATAGCTTCCTTCATGAGCTCATAGTCACAGATGACAACTTGATGAATAGGTAGCCAAACGGATACAACCGGTCCGTATTCCTTTGCCAACTTCCTCAAAGACTTAGCAGGATCAGTTGTGTTTATCTGTAGCATATTGCCGACGATTGGCAAAGGAATGGGGCCTGGAGGGAGGCCTTTCCTTTTGTGGACAAACTCATAATACAGCCAGTACAAAATTAGGCCCACAATAACCAACTGAAATAACATGTTCTCTGTTTACGTGCAGAGACACAAGTGATGGTGCAGCTAGTAGAACAGATAAGCGAAGCAAAGTAAACAGATTATGCACCTTGCTAAACAAACATGTACGTAGATCAGGGGAAATTTGTTCGAAAATAGAACCAAACGTAGCGAAAGCATATTGATTGGTTTACTTTAGTGACACAGTTTCGTTTACCACGTCACTAAATTTCTAGTTGATCTGGTTTGGTACAGAAATCTAGCGCATTAAAAGCAAAGCCACCTATCAAACTTGTTATCCAGCTTCAATTGAATATGCCAACCTTTGGGTAGTTACTATGATTATCCGAACGGTATTTTTCATTTATATCCTGACTTTGTTGGTGTTGTTGTTGTTGTTTCTGTCAAACACCAAATTCAGCAGTTCAACGTACGAAAGACAAACAGAACCAATTTGGAATGGATCTTGTGGCTGGTTATCCACCACACGGAAGTCGGAGAAATTACGTCTCGGTAACCTGATGTACGCCTATGCGGCTTTATATGGATTAGCCAGGCAGAATCAGAGACAGCCTTACTTGGTAGTTGGAAGTCTGAAAAAACTCAAAAACTCCTTCCCTAATCTAAGCATACCGACAGCGACAAGTTTCAATGAAACGGCTAAGCTACTGAAAAACGAACGAATTGGAGTGTTTGACACAAAACTAATGAATATACCCTGTGGAAATAGCGTCACTATTCACGGTTTTCTGCACAGTTTCAAATATTTCTACCCATATTTGGAAGAAATTCGCAGGGAGTTTCAGTTCAGTGAGAGTGACTGGAGAATTTGTCAAGCAGTCCTGACCGAACACCGCAAAATGTGTCGGTTGGTAGCGATTCACGCTAGAAGAGGCGACTTTCTGCTGCCCCAAGTCGAACGCTGGGGCTTGGCGCCGGCTGATGACAAATATTTGCATAGAGCGATGCAGTTCTACCGCAACAAACTATACCAAGGCAATCTATCGGAAGCCCTGTTCGTTTAAAACGTTTGCGGTTTTCGACGCGATTTCTTACTGAGTAGATACGGTAGCATAGCAATTTACGGTCCGACCGGAATGCAAGTAAAGGCTAACTGACGCGACGACGATGTCGTCTGATAAATCATACAAGAAGACTTGCCCCCTTTGGTAGGGTGGCTGATCTGTTTAACTTGAGCCAGGTCTAACTTTTGCAATGGTTGTGACTTTGCGTAATTTACGGTCGCGTCTTACTGTAGTCACTTGATTTTCAGGAAACTTCCGATAATTACCGGGCTTCCGATAGATTCCGATGGTATAGAAAAGAGCTGTGTTAATTTCTTGCTTCTTGGCAACAGTCCAGACTGGAATCAAAAACTGGCCGAAAACTTTTCGGACGTAACTGCGCCGAAGAAGTCTAATACTCCTACTATCGATTTGTGTTTGCTGATAAACTCTGATTACTTGATAATTAGCACGGGCACGTTTGGATATTGGGCCGGCTACCTGCATCAAGGGGAAACTGTGCTTTATCAGAAAGAGTTCTGTTTGAGCCAAAGCTCCCCTTGCTATTTTTATCACGGCAATGGCTCGGATATGTTTCCGCCGCATTGGATAGGATTGTGAAAATTGCATAATGATCTGAGGGGGCTAGTTAATTCGTTGACATTTATTACGGAAGAGGAGGAGGTTGGCGAAATCAATACGTAATTTGGTGTTCAGTTTTGAAAAATGAGTGGCAAATATTTGTATTTACGTGCTGTAGATTCAATAAAATTTGTGTGGTATTGTATTTCAAATTTAACAAAGCAGAACTGTAAACTTTTTTGGCAGAAAGGTTATGTCTGGGATGAAATGCAATTTAAAATTCAGCCTTGCATATCTAACAGTTTTCACTTTGGCAAGGGGTCCTTATTTGTCCCCCTGGACCTTTGTCGACATTTCGCCGCCTCATGTGATGCGGTCAAGCTTGGTCTGACTTTTTGTTTGTACTGCAGTGTTACCAAGGTAGTAGACCCAGAAAAACGTCATGGCTAATTAACGCACTTCATATTCATATTCTGTAAAAGCTTTCTTTCAAATACTTTTTGCTGTTTCACTAATGCAACCAGCTCGCAACAAACTTGTTTTGCAGTCCACTTCATCTCTCCAGTTTGAAACATGTCCAAAATCTGGCTGTACAGCCTGTGTGCGACATTAGTACTCCATCAGAGTATTGCAGGTACGTAAGTGCAAGTTAGCGACAAACACTATAGACAGTTTCAGGTTGTCCCAAGAGCGCCATACCCGATGTGGCTAACGCTCAACTCAAATTCAGTTCAGCCGATCCAACAATTCCGAATTCAGGCAGTGTAACTGTTCTGTGTAATCCAGGTTACTTACCAGGGAAAACAGGAATCACGGTAGAATGCCAGAATGACCAGTGGAATGGAAGTCCTACTGAATGCTATGCAGAGGAATGTCCTCGCACCTGTCTATTTGGAATGCTGCCTGAAAATGCAATATTCAAAATCAGTCCTGATGATAACGGCTACTCTTCAGTGGCTCACGGGTTACGAGCAAAGTTGGCATGTGTACCTCGCTACAGATTGAGGGATGTTGCAAGTGGTAATTATCTGGAAGAATCAGATCTAACCATTACATGCCATTTCGGAACTTGGGTAGGAAGACCTTCTGACGCTAGAAACTTCATCTGTGAAGGTAGGGTAGATAGTAAAGATGAAACAATATCGGCAAACTCAATACCCAATATTTTGAGTGAGTCCAAAACATTGGAATTTGTGGAAGTGCTGATTTTGAAACCTTTAAAACCCTTCTAAATCGATTTCATTGTCAAAAAAGACACTGTGAAGCTATAGAAAACAGTTAAAGAATTATTTCAATACCGAAAATGGGCTTGAAATTGTTTTCATATAAGATTTGTGCCGCAAAGGTGAATCAAAATGTGGAAAAAGTCTACTGTATTTTAGAGATTAATATTAGAGTGTCTTCTTGACGCTCAGACGGAAAGCTGATACTGTTCTGTTGGTTATTCAACAATTTCTGTTATATGTGAGGTACAGAAACCATTTTTTCCTATGTATTCCTCCTTTTTACATAAAAATACATTAATCAGAAAAGCAAGTCAGTTTTCACAACACATCCATAATCATATCCTTTGTAATATGTAGTATGTGCCTGTAATAAAGGTCATCTATAAAAATACTCATTTTATTCAACGAAAAAATACATTTGGAATAGCAAATTTTCAAATAAAATCTTCAAAAAGCCAAAAAATCTAGTGTAAAATATTATTGGGTTATTGGGGTAAAAACCCAATACCCAATATTGGAAAGTACACCAATGAACCCAATACCCAATATATTTATCCAACTCGATAGTAGATAGATGTTTGTTCAATATAAACAATCATACATCCAAGATGTTTCAGAGTACAACTGTTCTACACCTGACATTCGCCTTCCAAACAATTCCACACAGGGTAACCATATTTGCAATGAAAGAAAACTAAACAGCAAACCTCATTATTTCTTAGCAAATTTTCAACTGAAAATGTGACGAGATAAAACTATTTTGTGTAAAAGCGCATTTCGCCAATTTTCAATGTAAACTACCGCTATGGTCATCCTGTGTAGTATCTTTCCACCCAATCAATTCCTCTGCAACAAACATTGCTCACGGAACAGTGATGAAAATAAGCTGTGAAGAGGAAGAGAATCTTGTCGACTTGGATGGGAACATGGTAATCAGTAAGTTCAAAGGAACCACCTGCATTGCTCCTCAGCCTCAATTGGCCACGTGTTTGCATGGAAAATGGACACACAACCTCAACACAAATGCTTCACACTACAAGTGTGAACGTAAGTACTTGCATCTGCAATGAAATACTACTACAGTATAGATCAAAAAAATGTCCCATCGCTTTTTCGGCCTTCACTCAAACGTTTCGTTCTCAGTCATTTCTTTACCGATTTGGCTCAAATTTTCAGCAAAAATTTACAACATGGTTGGCTAAATATTCTGCAAGCGTGGTGCCAAAATTCCGACTCATACTGGTTTTATAACCCGAAAACTAGGAATGAGGGTGGTCCACGCAAATTTAATTTTTTTCGGTAATGCAAGGAGTACAGGCTTGAAACTTGCAAGAATGATTGGTGTTGCTATTGGGCATAATATACTAAGCGGGCAGCCCTGTAGCTCAAAGGGCACTAAAATTGGGGAATTTCAAAAACATGACGAAATATGACTTTTCTTCGTAAAACCGGCAAAATGACGATTCTAAAGATTTTCAATTTTCAAAAAACGCTGCAGGGATGGTTACTATGGTGTGGAACAGAGCTTAAATATCAGGTTCATTTATTTGTCGAACTTCCTGCTACAATCTGTGTTGATTAACAACAAATTCAGTGCTTTGATTCTAGAAGGTGCAGATTTCTTAACTATGGGATTTTCACTCATGTTTTTGAAATTCCCCCATTTTAGTGCCCTTTGAGCTACAGGGCTGCCCGCTTAGTATGTTATGCCCAGTAGCAACACCAATCATTCCTGCAAGTTTCAGGCCTGTACTCCTTGTATTACCGAAAAAAATTAAATTTGCGTGGACCACCCTCATTCCTAGTTTTCGGGTCATAAAACTAGTATGAGTCGGAATTTTGGCACCAAACTTGCAGAATATTTAGCCAACCATGTTGTTAATTTTTGCTGAAAATTTGAGCCAAATCGGTAAAGAAGTGACTGAGAGCGAAACGTCTGAGTGAAGGCCGAAAAAGCGATGGGACATTTTTTTTGATCTATACTGTATATGTATATGACTCTCAGTAATAATGCAAAATACAGGATCAGAGTGTGGTGAGCATGAATTCGAACACTGTCAACACAATACAACTTGCATAGATGTTGCTGGTCCGGACTATTTCTGCAATTGCTCTGCTACAGTATACGGAGGAAAGAATTGCTCCGATCTGGGTAATACAGCCCTTTTCTTTCACTGACAGAACAAGACAATGTAGTTCTACTATGGTGAACAATCTTCATGCATGCAATGCAATATTTTGTCTATAGGTATACTTATTGCAACCGACAGTCCCAGCAAATTCCAGCTTTATTTTCCTCAACACAGCATGACACAAGACACATGCGCCATTCCAAACTACAACCGAGTGTTGAGCACTTCCGGAGACCACGGCATTGAGCTGTGGTGTTGCATGGGGATTGCGTTCAGAACTGACAACACTAACGGCTTAATCCTAGCTGGCGGGCAAATAATGATCGCTGGGGTCCTGAATTATGACCGCACAGCGTTCCTGGATCTAAACACTTTCCAGCTCAATCTCTCTGACCACCGAACCAATTATCCTCACCGCAGAACGGCATACTCTGGCACTAAGAGCGGACTGATTTTGTGCGGTGGTTGGACCGGAGTCCGCTGGGGCAGCCAAGTTTGCGAAGTTTTCGAGAACAACACCTGGACTCTTCTGCCGTCAATGCCAGTGCAAGCCAACTTCGGTGCAATGACGCAATTCAACGGAACACTGTATGTGGCGGGGGGTTTCTTCAGCGACGTGGCCAGAGCAGAAATGCAGATATTCGATCCGGTCGGCCAGACCTGGTCCAGACCAACATCCCTACGCAGGAGTCGGTACGCCCATCACATGGCTGAGATGGATGCGCTTGTGTATGTCTGTGGCGGCAGAGGACCAGCTGGGGCAAGATACGGAAATTACAACTACTGTGAACGATATGACCCTGCCACGAATCAGTGGACTTACCTGGCATCTATGCGATATGCGCGCACAGATCATACACTCGTTGTGTTTGAAGGAAGACTGTATGTTTTTGGAGGAGCTGGAACGAAAGTGGAGTACTACAACAAATCCACTAATAGCTGGATAATGTCGCATGATTTGCTGCCTGGTACAAGACCGGTCGCCGCTCTAGCACTGGATCAGTTTATGTAAAAATCTTTTGAAAAACAGACTGTGTATGTATGACTAATTTATCGTAAACCCATCCATATGACATTTTTTAAATGTAGCGCGAAGTAGATTTCACCGATTTGTCATCGGTGAAACAATTGGCGTTTTGTCAAAAAAGGTCGATTTTTTGTTTACAACCTTTCTTCCAACTACATACATGACATGACAGTATGTTGGAATAAACACTGCATCGATGAGGAGCTACACAAAACTGGTCATTAGACAAAAACGACAGTGTATATTGCAAGAAGGAGGACACCGGGATCGCTCGATTCACAGCTTGTCGGGTGGGGGATGGACCGAAAATCGCTAGCCTGTAGGTCCAGGGATCCGAGTCCATATTACCAAAAATCGAAAAAATATGGAATCGAATCGAAGGGCAAACCCTAATCTGCACGAGCAGTGCGAGCGCGCACCACACCATAACCAAAGCGGCGCCTCAACGCTCCGGGGGAGCGCCAAATTCAAATCGCTTAAGCTCTGGCACCCTGCTTGAAGTCCCATTCAAGCCTGCCTGCTACTCATTGTTTTCCAGATCGTTCATCACGTTCATCATCCAGAAGCTACTAACAGTTCCCGTACCACTTATCTTCAGCGAAGTCCTATCTGAAGAATCGGCCGATTATTAGTTGTGGAAATTACTGAAACTGACGATTTTCCTTCAGATTGCAACAATTTCAAATCTTCAATGTATGATAGTTCTTCAATGTGCTTTTTTGCTAACACCCACATCTCGTTTGGCAAACTCCCATTCGTAATTCCGAAATACTATCCCGAGAATCGGCCGATTCGTTTGTGAAAATCAGATAACTGACGATTTACCTACAGTTTGCAAGGATTTCTTCAACTCTTGTAGCTGCGGTACTTCTTCGATGCGGTCTGGGCTTTCACTCACACATGTTCTGGCCAACTCCGATTCGCTAATCCGATGTATCATCCGAGAATCGGCCGATTCGGTTGCGGTAATCAGTAAAACAGACGATTTTCCTACAGAATGCCCATATGCCTCCGATGCAGTCTGCCCTGTATTTTTCAAGGTGCTTTTTGAGCCCTGTTTTTTCGGGTCGCTTTAATTGCTTCCTGAAATGTGCCCCCTTAAAATTTGCGCCCTGTATTTTTCAGGATATTATTTGCCCCTGCCAAAATTCTTACCTCCTAATTTTTTTCGGTCCGCAATTTTTTGCACCCTGTATTTTGGAGGTGCTTCATTTGTCCCCTCTAGAGTTTCAACCCCACTAAAATTTTTACCGCCTAAAATCTTTTTTGTCTGATTTTTTGCGCTATAAATATTTTCGGTCTGGTTTTTTTGTCCATCCTAAAGTTTTACCCACAAAAAAGCCAGCGTGCAAAGAAAATGCGCCCCAAAAATTTCATAACGCAAATTTCAAAGGAAGAAAAAATTGGGTAATGTAGGGGGTAAAAAATTTGTGATTCAAATTTTGAGGGAGTAAGTAAAGCACCATGAAAGAAAAGTACAGGGAACAAAAAATTTTGGAACGAAAAAAATTTGGTGGTTAAGAATTCAAAGTCGAAGTCGTCCATGGTCTGGACAAAGTGAATGGTAGGCCTGGATTGGCAACAACGAATAGGGGCGACGGGCGCCCCGGGGCGACGGGGCGCCCGGGAGCCTTAAACTAATTAACGCACCGCATGTTAACAGACTAACAAAGAATAAGAGAAAGGACTGTGTCTGTGTTTGTTTTCACTTTTCATTTAGTGTCATGGCATCAAAGTTTGCAAGTTCCGAAAATCCACGTCGCCTTGGTACAACAGGTGCGTGACAAAAACTGGTGTGAACGCTACAACAGGTGCGTTAGTTAAATTTCCTTCCCTACCTAGCTACCTACTCTACCTATTGAATGAAGATCGTTTACTGATTAGATCATACAGATTAGACGAGTGGGTTATATACACACATCTTTCACCACTCACCCCCCTAACGGACGTCGTGACTCGCGAGGGCCTCTTCTGTGCCTGTCGGCCGTTGGTTGGAGTTGAACTGGAAGTGGGAGAGAATTTTCACTTGAGAAAGCAATTGCGGGATCGACGAGAAAATGATGAAAGTGACCGGTTTGTTGACTACAGCACACTGTATTCGGAGAGTGAAGGCCAAAGCCTCCATATTTGTTGTTTTCGTTTTTGTTTTCTTATAGGTGCATTGTGTACGATCTCTACCTACACTACACGAGCAAGTACTTATACCAGCAGGCTGGCGGCCAATCATATCCGACTTGGGTGTGACTTTGTCCATCAATTCAGGATGCGAGAGTTGGTGCGTACGTAGTTGTTGCAATATTATGGTTACCAAAACCAGTTGCTATCTCTCCACTTTCATATAAATAGCCATATTTCTACGTAGAATACCAGGCCTCGATACCGTACAACAATTGAGATCGAACACACGCATGAGCAGCACACAAGATCGGCACACCCAATCAAGCACATGACGAGGTGTTCCACTGCTAAATTGGCAGCACAGATCTCCGATAGCCTGTTTGGCCTGTGGTGCGAGTGCGACAGGTTTTACTTCTGGAGCAAAGCTAAGTCTGTAATCTATCTGTACTCCAAGATACTTTTAGCCTCTGTTGTACACAGATATCGAGGCTGCCTGCTAATTGAAATTTCGTATTTTATCGTTTTCATTGGGCCTGCCCTGCATGCAAAGTTTATCAAATGAAGGGCTCTGCCAATCGTAGACTAACTACCACCCCTATATCTGATCGTATCGAGTAGCGTATGTAGCGCTCATCGCTCTATAAACAATTTTCAAGGAGGGTTTGGTCCCCAGCTCTTGTAACATAAGTCTAAAACTTGATTCGCTTGTCAGGGAGTCAAGTCAGCACTGATAAACACAGATGCGTACTGCGCCTTGGCCATTAAAAGGCCTCGCTTTCTAAATCGCTCTTTTGGTTACGCTGTCTTTCAATTCCACTATTGACTTTCGGTTCAGTCGATCTGTCTCCTGACAGACCGGATATTGGCAACCTGGGTAAAGCCAATCTTTATGCACATAAAAGCAAACGCAAAAACAAAAAGTTCTTGCATATTTCCGCTTAGAACCGCTCATAAATGCATTAGTAGAAACGGCGCCCGCAGTACTGGAATTTAGGGGTGCGTCTGGCTCCCGAGCGCCCCGTCGCCCCGGGGCGCCCGTCGCTAGGGATGCAACCGAATACAAAAATACCGAATACCGAATACCGAATACCGAAGCGGATTTTCGGAACCGAATAATACCGAATTATACCGAATAATACCGAATACTGATTATTCGCAGCGCGATTTCAAAAATATACTGTCTAACTACGATTTCTTGTTTTTTTGCTGAACTTTTTTATGCTGAAAATAGATGTAGTGCGACGTATTGTTTGAATGCTATAGATTTATCCATGCCTATAACTAAAACAAGCCCTATTTGGTCGTTCTGCTGACGACGGTAAAGAACGAGTACAAAATTTGCGAACAAACAATTTCAAGAGGCGCGAGTTAGGCCACAAGTGCGCTGATTAATCATGTGAAGTCACAGCACAAAGACACTTCCGCGTATATATCCTCCTATTATCCGCCACATGGTGGAGATTTCATGAATACACTTGCCCCTAAGTCTGAGCCTAAGCCTGAAGCTAAGCCTAAGCCTAAAACCTAAGCTAAAGTTTGACAGCGGGTTGGGCGAATGGGCCTTCTCAATTATCTCGAATGTGGCGGATAACAGAAAGATATTTACGCGCGAATCACAAATGCATACAGAAGGTTGGAGGAAGGGAGCATTCATCCAGTACTACTGTAGCACCAGAGCTGGCAGCTTAGGCATACAACTTAGATTGGATGAATCGTTTGTAAAGATAGATGGGATTTTATACGTAGTATTTGGTAGACAAAACAAACGCTTGGGTTAAGAAGTGGAAATCGGACAGCATAGTCTACTGGGAACTGAAAAGGCCGAAATGTTGTTGTTTATTATTATGTAAGTTAAACCTCGACCTTGAAGTTCGTTGATTTTTTCTATGAATAGTCATTGTTTGCCAAAATTTTAGCATAGTAAATGAACAGAGAGATGTAAAACAGGAAATATTTCAGTGATTTCTGCATAAAAACAAGCAAAACAGTGCAATTTTAACGGTTTTGCAATATTCGGTATTATTCGGTATTATTCGGTTTGAAAAATACCGAATTCGAATACCGAATTCGAATAGTACTAGTAACCGAATTATTCGGTTCATACCGAATAATACCGAACTTCGGTTGCATCCCTACCCGTCGCCCCTATTCGTTGTTGCCGCCTGGATTACGTTTTATGTCATTTGCTAACTCGTATGTTTATTTTAGGGATGCAAATGGTATCCGGTATTATTTGGTATTATTCGGTATTATTTGGTATTTTCTAGGTATTTGGTATTATTTGGTATTTGGTATTTTTTTGTACCAAATAATACCAAATAGTTTAAATAACTAAACAGTTAGCTTTTAAGCGATAAATTCTGCATATTTTGCGACTGTATACCATGTCAGAGCTCTTCTGTTCAGAGTTTTTTCTTTATTTCTAATTTACTAAAAGTTAAACAATGCAGATACGCAGAACAAGACGTCTCTATACCGTTTCTGAGCAACAAAACAATAAAGAATTCTGACCAGTTTAGCTTATAACAAACAACCATTCATGGAAAATTCTCAAAAAGTGGGAGGCGGCACCCATGAAACGACGACGCAAGGCGATTTTGGGGGAAGGGGGTCCGAAAAATCGGGATTTTGGTACGACGTCGTTTATGGACGGCCCTTTTGACCGCAAACGTCACAACGTGCTTGCCCATTTCCCGAGTAAGTGAAAAACCATCAAATTCTGCTCGTTTTCTTTCTCATACATGACTAAATTTCTTTTAGATGCAACAAAAACTCTTCCACTGAGGCAAAACTTATATATTTTTGCTGAAAAAAACAAAAAGTATGACTTTGCGCTCATTCCAAACAGCTAGCGACCTGTTTATCAACTATTTGGAATTATTTGGTATTATTTGGTATTATTTGGTATAGAAAATACCATCTAGTATTTGGTATTTGGTATTTGGTATTTTTTATACCATTTGCATCCCTAGTTTATTTTATTTTGTGTTGGGCGATAAAAGTTCGTTCGTTCGAGACTTCTCAAGCGGTGTGCCAATAGGTACTGGAATACTGAATTTGGCGCAAGTTCGGAGCGTCGCGGCGCTGCTATATGGTTACGGTACGGTGCAGCAGGCACGCTCGTGCAGATTAGGGTTTGCCAATCGAAGAATATAAAGAAAGGAATAATCGATTGATCACCTGATCCTGATCGGAAAAGTAGGGAGGGAAGGATGCAAATGAGTTGTGGTATTATGCTGTGCGGTACAGAGTATGTCAAAAAACAACCAGAAATTTTTTTACTGTGGTGGTAAAGTAACCGCGATTTTTTTGGTATGAAGAAGAAAGACAAATGAATTCTTGACAGATCGGTGAAATTTTCTTTTTAAGGTACTCTGCTTGGTTCCCTCAAAATCAAAAGATATTTTGGTATAAACAGCAGCGATTTTTATTATTCCGTTGCGCTTAATAATAAAACAGATTCCTTCCTTACAGCTAAGGAAGGGCTACTGAGGTCACGATGCTTGTCTGGTGACACAATCCAGGTTACTTCACCAGTAAAGTCTTGTGACTTTAGCCCTTAGCTGTAGGAATCTGTTTTATTATGAAGTGCAACGGAATGGCTCTTGTTTTTCATTTGCAGAATCTGTTTTTTTTTACTTTCAGCCATACATGGGCCGGAAAAATCCGGAGGGGTAGGGGGCTGGAGACCTCGGGGGGAGGGGGTCCCGAAAAAAGGCCAAAAAACGCCTATTTTGCCTTAAAAAAGCGAAAATTTCCTCCTTCCGGGAGGGGGGCGTGAGGGGAGGGGGGTATGACCGGCCGAGGGGGAGGGGTATACCCCCCTTACCCTCCCCCCGGCCCATGTATGCTTTCAGCGTAAATATCTCAGGAACTTAAGCATCTTGATCAATAGGGCAACCCCCTGCTGGGAAGGCCAAACCCATACATGTAGCTGGGTTTTCGGCTGGGGCGGGAATTTTTCTGATCCAAAATAGGGTTTCAGGGCTATGCTAAAGGGGTTTCAGCGACCTTTTTTTGGTGTCCAAAAGTGGGTTTTAGCGACCTTTTTTGGGCTCAAAACAGGTTTTTGGGCTCAAAACCCCCCTCTGGGCGAAACCCCCCTCGACCCCCCACCTGAGGAAAAATCCCCTCTCCCAGGCCGGCCCGCGGTGCTGTTACATGTATGCTTTCATTGCTTACTTCAGCTTTGAAAGCAAATATCTCTGCAACCAAGCAGAGTATCTTTATGAAGATTTCACCAATCTTTTAAGAATTTATCTATCTTTCAATTAGAAAAAGGTTAATTCAAATCGGCTCAGGTTTGCGGTTGGCACAGTAAAAAAATCTGCTGGGTTGTTTTTTGGCACATCCTGTATGCGCATAATGCGGTTTTGGTAAAAGTAATCGATCTAGGCGCCGCATAATTTTGCTCAATTTTTAGCCATCAATCAAAATTGCCAGAAAATGACTGACCAGATTATGTGTTATCGATAGAATAGCATTTTCAACCTTATTTGTTAATTCCAAAGACCAACTGAATACCTTTTGAGCTCAAAATTAATGAAAAATCTGATGTAACATCGGTAATGCTAGCTTGATCCTCTCGTTAAATTCAATGGGCGATTTTGAGTAAAACAGTTCTATAGTACAGTCTGGCTACTGGAACCATATATGGTACGAAATCTGAATGGAGTGGTCATATAATTATATGTTACCGCACCGGTACCATAAACGGCGTTAAGTGTCTGACTGTACTATGCGATTGCATCCCTAATTGGGAGTGAAATAAGGAAATAAAGAAAGAATGAGTGAGGAAGAGCCAGAATTCTGATTAGCCCATGTCATGTCATTAGTGTTCCGACGATATCAAAATTCGACGATATTCGATATCGATATTTATAGTTAAGCAAGAAAATCTGAAGTTTTGAAAGAGCAAACTGCTCTCGCTGCTTATCAGTCAAGCACTGATGCAATCAGCGATCTGATTTCAATTTAGTAGAGAATCGCAGAAAAGGTACATAGTGGCCCTTCTGAAGCCCTTCAGTGAAAAAGTTGACCCTCATTAGGCATAATGAGCTCAAACAGAATAGCGTATTTTAACTAATTTTAATGAGCCAAAAACCTTGATTTTAGCAAAAACATCGCCCATCAGCCAGCAGTACCCCTCAAGATTTGAAAATTTACCACCCTCAGCCGAAATACTAGTAGTCCATGTCTGCTTCTGCCATCCTGCCTCAAGGGGGCGGAGTGAGCAGCTCTTCAGTGTTGCTGCAGACATTTGAGAACCTAAAGCGTTGCTGTCAGCAAGCTGAGAATGCCGAGAAATTGATGTTTCTGAGAGCTATCCATGCCCCTGTTACGTTTTGACTATACCATCGATTTCTGAGTTGTTCAAGAAATACTGCTTTTTTTACTGTTCCACGGAAATAAACTTGGTGTCAGTTTTGTTTTTTAACTACTTTTCCACACAAAAAATATCGAAAATATCGATGTGAAATATCGCGATATCGATATCGATATTGGAAAAAGGGTCGATATATTGACTTTTCGATATCGATATCGTCGGAACCCTACATGTCATACAGGTAACAGGGGGTTGCGCCCCACCCGACTTAGGCCAGACCCCCCGGAACCCCCCCCCCCCGAGACGATTTCGCCGACCCCCCTCCGATTTTTCTGGCAAGTAAATTTTTGAGCAAATTTTTGCAATTTTTTAGAATTTCAGACACAAAAATTGCCAAAATGGCCTGCAAAACAGCACTTTTTAGCTGTATTTCAAATTTGCGATTTTTAGCCCAAAAATTGCAATTTTTTTCAATTTTGAGCGTTTTTTAGTGGCCTCCCCCTCCCAAAATTTTGGCTCAGACCCCCGGCCGGCGCCAGACCCCCCCCAACCCCCCTTCCCCATCGGCGGATGACCTGTTAAATGTATGGCTCATGTTGTAGTTTAGTGTTAAAAATAGACTAGTTGATGTCAGTCAGCTCTGTCACTATTTATTATGTACTTGGTTGCTGGTTCCTGCTGTCTTTGTCTGTTGCAATTGCGTAGCTATGCCTTGATAGTATTTCTGGTAGCAGGGTTATTACAGTTGAGGGAATTTTATATCTGACGGTTAGAGAAAATAAGGGACGCGCTGCACCGAAACTAACCATTGAAGCAACAAGCTAAGCTGTAGAATAGAAGCATAGGGATAGGGCTAATTTTTCATTCAACTGCCCATAATAAGAACCTATTTGTATGTAGATTTTCGATTATTACTACATTCGGAAGCAGGCTCTGCTTACACATAGCTGCCCTTCAGTGTGACTGTGACTTAGCTAACGTGGTAACAACGAATCATGTAGATTAGAAGCTAAGCATTATGCAATGTACGGTCGGCAAAGTGTAGCGAGTTTAAGTGGCGGAAGAACTGATCAGAGCACTCTGTTTGCGCAGAAAGTTAATTGGTCTGCCGTTAGAGCATTCCAAGTCCGAATAGACTGTTGAAGGCAAGAGAAATATTCAGGTGAATGGGCCGGAAAAAAATGATAGTCAAAATCCGAAAATTTTGGGGGTCGCGGCGATTTTGGTGGGCCGGGTCAGGAACAAATATCGGTTTCAGGTGGGGTTGTTTGTAGGGTCGAACCCAAGTTGGGGGTGGGAAACACCCGCGGCCCATGCATGGCGCCGAGTGGAAATTGAATAAAGTTAAGTTCTCCTATAGGTCCAAATTTTTGCTAAGCGTCCTCGTCCACTGTATAGCCTTGGCCTACATGCGCCGCTAGTCAGAATTGCATTGCAATCAGAGCGCATTGTCTTCCCCTCAGTAGGACCCTCGAATTTTGTAGGGGAATTTCCGCGATTAGAATTTCAGGATAAATTTAGTGTAAACGATCAAAATGTCGGCCAATACACGTGAGTGGAGAGACGTCCAGCAGTTCAGACGGCAAGTGGAACAGTTGAGACGAGAGAACCGCATCAAACGATACCCGGTCTCCGAGTGCGCCCGTGACTTGCTAAGGTATACCTTTTTTTGGCATACATGTAACAGCTCCGGGCCGATGTGGGTGGAGGGGGTAGGGTGTTTTCCTCAGGTGGGGGTCCTGGGGCGCTTTTGCCCAGGGCGGGTCAAAAATTTAAAAAAGCTCAAGAACGCCTGGAAATGCGTTTTTAGCACGGTTTTTTTTTCATTAAGGACGCTAATAATCGCTAAGCTGCCAAATAGCGTTTTAGAGCTAAAAACAAGCAAAAAATGACAAAAACGCCTTCCAAAAACACAAATTTCTTTGAAATATCAGCAGTGGAAACGCCAAATTCGGTTTCCAAAGGCTTTTCAAGCGAATTTTAGGCTAAAAATTAGTGATTTCTGAGCCAGTTTGTTTAGTATTGGAGGAGCCACTACTGGTACTTGTATTTTTGGGTCGGGGGTCCCTGAACGTGTCTCGGGGGACGTGAGGGGGTTGGCCTTTCCAGTAGGGGGGTAACCCCCAAAACTCCCTAGTTCATGTATGCTTTTTGGCTTTTCTATCCGCATCTATCAGTTGGTATTGCTGCTAGCCTTTTCGAGCTCACCACCAACACCATACACATACCATAACCAAGACACTTTTTAGGTTTGTTGTTGTTGTTGTAACATTTTGTCCTTTCGGACTAGGTAGGAGTAGGCAACTGTTATAGAGCAGGAAGAGACACAAGGTCCGGCAGCCTCCTTAACAACAACCCTCCCCTTTTGCTGTCGGTGTGTGCAAGACAGCTAAGGTTTGGTCCCCATTTATCTACTTGCAATTGCTGACTTTCAACGGCCTGGGTTGGGCTTTGTGTCCACTACTTCCCATCGCCTCGACTGGTTTCGAACCCACATACAACTGTTCGAGATGCCGGAGCCACCGTGGCTGATAGCAGCGAGCTTTTTGCAATACCAACTGATAGACGCGGATAGAAAAAGCCAAAAGCACTGAGCCAACGTCAGGACCGGTTATATTTTAATTATTTTCAGTGGAATAAGTCTAAATTTAACACTCTTCTGAAATAATCAAAAACCAAGACCTATTTGCGAGGGGTACCATAATATGGTAGCAACACAGGCCCCGACCGTGGGGTACCATATGGTGCCGCTAGCCTAGGTACCGGTGGCCCTATATGGTGCCAGCAGATAAAGTGCGTTAAGTGCCAGACTGTTTCAGATGCGTGGAAGCAGCCCAACGCGAAGACGTGCTGGTCACCGGGTTCACTACTGACAAGGCCAACCCCTACAGACCAAAAAGTTCTTTCCAGTGTTCGCTGCTCTGAAAGGAACGATGGCTTTAGCTTCCTTCTCTGATCTTCCTCAGCTCCTCCAATGGACTGTTTATTCGTTCGGTCGCCTTCTAAATTAATTCGTAAGCAACTTCTGTGCTGTAATGTATGTTGGCCTACTTGCGTATTGTTGTCTTTTCTTGTCCGACAGACAAAGTAGTACGTGTAGGCACAGTATAGGTAACAAATCCCATCGCTTTTTTGACTTTCACTCAAATGTTTCCCTCTCTTTCAGTTCGTCATCAATTTGGCTCTAATTTTCAGCAAAATTTTACATGACAACGGGCTATAAATGGAGCAAGTTAGGTGCGAAAATTCCAACTGCTGTTGGTTTTATGACCCAAAAAACAAGAATCAGTTAGGTCTACGGAAATTTTAAATTTTTCGGTAATTCAAACAGTATGGCTTTGAAATTTGCAGGAATGATTGGTGTTGAATTGGGCACAACATAATGAGCAGGCAGCCTTGTAGCTCAAAGGGCACTAAAATTGGGGAACTTCAAAAACACGGCTAAATGTGACTTTTCTTCGTAAAACCAGTAAAATGACGATTTTGAGGATTTTCTATATCCGGAAAACCCCGTGGGAAGGCTTCTATGCTTCTATGTGTATCCATACATCGGCCGGGGGTGTGGGGGTTTATCCCTCCCCCTCGCCGGCCAATACCCCCTCCCCCAGCGCAACAGTTGCAATTTTGGCACCAAACTTTCAACATCTGTAGCCAGTTGTCATGTTAATTTTTGCTGAAAAATGGAGCCAAATCTATTAAGAACTGACCGAGAGCGGAATATTTGAGTTAAAGTGAAGTTAAAGCGACGAGAATTTTTTATCTATACTGTACTATCTTCCAGACGCGTTGTGCTTACCTATACATATGTGTTCTGTCGATTCTATAACTAAACACGGTGTCTTATCGATTTTTCTGCCAAATCCGTTCATGTGTACCTTGTTTTGCTGTTATGATGCGTTACCTGCCAACGCAGAATTACCACGTGGCTTCATACATTTAATCGTGCGCATCTGGTGCGCTTATTCCGTGTATATTGGCATGTAATTTCTGTCTCTCTGGTATTCTCCAAATAAAGTAGTTGTAGTTAGCCTAGCGTACAGCTCATTTTTATTTACGGCGTTCTTAAGAACGCACTAAGTACGCTTACGCGTGGTCATGCGGTCTATTGGGGCTCTCTATTGTATGCAGAGTGCGCACAATGTCAGCAAAACTCGACACTACTGTAGCTTAGCTGGGTAAAATTAATCGTATTTCAATGACCGGCCACATTGTATGTATATCAATCATACATGTAACAGGGAGTCTGCCCCACCCGACTTATGCCAGCCCCCCGAGACGATTTTTCCGACCCCCCTCCGATTTTCTGGCAAATAATTTTTTGAGCAAATTTTTTATAATTTCAGACACAAAAATCGCCCGTAAAACTTTTTAGCTGCATTTCAGCTCAAGTTAGCGATTTTTAGTGCCCAATCCCCTCCAAAAATTTGAGCTCAGACCCTCCCCGGCCGGCGCCAGACACCCGACCCCCTCCTGCCTTCGACGGATGACCTGTTACATGTATGATTGTCAATAGAAATGATAGAAAAAATTAAAAATAGATTTTTAGTTCAGAAAAATAGGAAGATAAACATTAGTTAATTGGCGCACAACGAGCTCTTGAAGCTTTTGTCATACTATTTGGAAGGAATTTCGAAGATTTTTTAAGATTCCAATCAGTGGGGCACAGAAACAATACCAGATCGCACTCTGATTGTATGTAGCACAAGCAGGCACTTATGCTATTTTATGGTGCCGGTCGGTACCTAGGCTAGTGGCAACATTTATGGTACCACGTACCGGTACCATAAACGGCGTTAAGTGCTTGTCTGTAATAGCTCCGTTACGTAAACTCTAAAACGCATCAATCAGTATCTGGGCCGAAACACATACAATTGTACATGTAACAGGGGCTGGGGGGCTGCCCCCGACATAGGCCAGACTCCCCCAGGATGGGGAGCCCCCCGAGACGATTGTCCCGACCCCCTCGGATTTTTCTGGCAAGACACAAAAATTGTCAAAATCAGCACTTTTTAGCTGTATTTCAGCTCAAATTAGCGATTTGAACGTTTTTAACAAAAAAATTGCAATTTTTTTCGATTTTTGAGCGTTTTTAGTGCCCAACCCCCCTCCCACAATTGGGCTCAGAACCCAGCCCCCCCCCCCCGGCCGGCGCCAGACCCCCAACCCCCTCGGCGGATGACCTGTTAGATGTATGCCGAAACATGCCCACTTTTAGGGTGGTGTGCGGTGCGGTACTGAAACCAGTCTTTCGATAAAACGTTGCAAGTCTCAAAAAGGAACGCGCAACTACGTAGATGCGTTACGTACGTGCAAGATAGTTTAGCCGACATTCTTGTGAGCGTAGACAAGGTCAGAAGCGCTTTAGACCGTCTATCAGTCTGTTCAACCAGTTCGAAAATCAGATAAGCTACACTTCTGACCCGCTAAGGCAGGTGGGATCTGGTTTTGAGAGTCGATCCTGACCTCAAGATTAGTTTTCCGACTGTTTTTCCAGCGTCACTCGCGTCGATCAGTCTTGCTCAGGTGCGTTGTGCTAAGATGGAGACAGAGAAACGACCTAGACCTGCTATCGAAGACACAGAGATAGAGGGAGTCAAAGTGATCTATCCTAAAATCTTTCCCGACAACCGCGGATTCTTCAGCGAAACCTACAACGTCGACGAATGGAGAGACATCATCGGTTTCACTGAACCCATGACCCAGGTGAGCTTTCTATTGCGCTTTCGTTGCGATATTTATAGTTTGGGGACTGATTTTAGGTCAACCGCCTTCGAATAAGTCAAAGCTCTTGCTTTCTTTGCGTAAATGCCATTTGGTTGTTTGTATTGACTATTGGGATTCGATATTATTGCGGTTTTGTCTATCCAATACTGATTTTGACCGCAAAATGCCTTCAGAGTTCGATCTATGCCTAGCTTTAGGAAAGCCTTTTTTGTCTAACTCAACTAAAGTACGTAGCAGAATTTGTGTGATAATCTCTTAAAGTGGCCGGTTTCGCAAGCAGCACACCAGTAATTACATTACTTCTATATTGTCTTAACTAAATAATCTAATTTGCTGCCGTTTCTCGCGACACAAAATGTACACATGTTCGCTGAAAAACGATTTTTGGGCCAAATGAGCAATTATTTCTCTATAAATTATGCCCTTTATTGTTTAGGATAACCATTCCTGGTCTCATTACGGAGTGTTGCGCGGTCTGCACGCCCAGCCGAAAATGGGCAAATTGGTGTCTGTCGTGACCGGGTCCATCTATGACGTAGCAGTGGACGCGCGCCCTGGTTCCAAGACCTTCGGGCAGCACGTTGGTATTCATTTGGACGACAAACAGAAGAAAGCTTTCTGGGTTCCGCCGGGCTTTATGCACGGGTTCCAAGTAAGGTTTTATTTACGGTTATCGATTGCTGTTCTCAGCACTTTTTGACTTGTTGCAGGTGACCTCGAAAGAAGGTGCACACGTCTATTACAAATGTTCGGCCACGTACGATTCGAAGACAGAATTCGGATGCAATCCGACCGACCCAGACCTGAAGATCCAATGGCCTGACGAAGCCAACGCAATCATCAGCGACAAAGACAAGGCTGCTCCCGCTCTCAAGGATTTGGGAGAAAAACTCAATCAATAGGCTCTGGAAATTTGCATACTGTCTTGTTATTGTTCACTCCTCATTTTTTCTGACCGGACCGTAAATTTCTTCTTCCGGACCGTAATTTACAAACTAACTTCTAAATCACGGTCCGAGATGTGAATTCACGGTCCATTTTACAGTACACGTTTTTAGACTGCTAGCTGCTATTAATAGATAGTAAAATCAGCACAATTATTACGGTTCCATAAAACTGCGTTTGCGGTTAAAATGAGGTCAATTAGAGCGATATGGACCGTTAATTATGCATTTGAGCTGATCGATCGTCAGACACACTTTTTTCACACTTATCCATTTGGGTTGCACAGATTGCTGCGGCTCGGTCTCCGGCAAACTTGCCCTGAGAGCATCAAATTATGCCCTGACAAATGGTTGGTTCCCTATTGACGGTTCTTCTCGCCCGGTCTCTTGCTATTGATTAGTGCAAAGAAATCTGCAACAATGGGAAGTTTACTGAGGTCAGCAACCTTTAACCCTTTTAAATTGACCACTGAAGCTCAACCCAGGCCATCGAAAGTAGATAAATGGGAACCAAACCTTAGCTGTCTTGCACACACCGACAGCAAAGGGGAGGGTTGTTGTTAAGGAGGCTGCAGGACATTGTGTTATATATTCCTTCTATAGCAGTTGGCTACTCCTAGTCCGAAAGGACAAAAATTACAACGACAACAACCACTAACGTTTCCCTTTGTAAAGAAATCACGCCTACCTTCGGTCGGTTAACACAGGTTTTGTTTATGTTCGTCGGAGCGAGCTAAAATGGACAAGTACAAACGATTTTGAAAAGGATAAAGAAGGAATTATTTTTTGAAAAATGGGCAATGGCACAGCTTGTGGTTTTACTGAATTATTTAAAAGACAGATGGTGAACATACAGATAGCAACGTACTGTACATGTTATGTACATATGTATGTACTATAATACGAATTTCATTCCTACATGCCACTTTGACACCATTTGCCGGAGGTGTAAAGAAGTTGTATGGCTTAGAATGCTGCCATCAATATCATACTGTCTCTTGCCGAGAAAACGACTGATCAACAAAGTGCGCCTCTGAAGACCTGTTAAGTAGAGATGAAGAGCGGGGTGAAATTTCGATTGCGCATCAGTGGCCGACTCATCGCTTTGCATACTTAGCAGAGATCGACTTGTGATTGAATTTGAACGGCCGCTCGGCTAACGAAGCACCATTCCTGCTTTGCTCCGATCTTCTGATTTTTGCCTTCGACAAAGCTTCTTACTCTCACGTCTCAAATTCGTTTACCTTTTTCTCGCCTTGCAACTAGACTATTACAGTACCTAGAAAATTAAGGCAGTAAGACGGAAAAGAAAGTGAAAATTTTAATAAGAAGGCAAGTAATATCGTTTTTGATTATGTAAGGCGGGCTTGCTTAGCCAAGAATAGACCATTTTTCCTATTGCAGTAGTGAATTGATTTCTGCCGGCAAATAACTCCTAATTTAGGTCGGCTGTAATTTTTCAAGCCAAAATGGTCAGATCGCCCTAATCTAACGCCTTTCAGCTAGCTTCCGAGCCTTTTTCACTCTCCATTTATCGATTATTTCTTCCAGCTTAAGCTCACTGACACAATCATCTGATAATTAGGGCAGCTTAGCCGTAATTATCTGCAACTAATAAGCTAACAGCCTAGCTCTGATCACTGATATTTTTAGCAGCTTCTATACCTTTCAGCACAGGTGCGATGGCTAATCAGAGCTTCACTCCGGTTCCGGCCTCGTTTCTGCCGGAAAACGCAGATCCATGCGCTCACGTTCTGCCCGACATGGGTAGATTTATCCTAGTTGGAATCGCCGGCACAGCCATCGCTCTGATAAGCAGCTTCGAGAATGGATTTCTATTTTTTGCTTGGATTACCAATCCGCACCGAAGAGCCTCGCACTACCTCTACTTGATCTTATTGGCTGCTTGTGATGCATTCATATCAGGTACTGTACGTAGGTCTGTTCTGTTATACCGAAAACCTTCTAATAATAGCTTTGCGCTACTACAGGGTGCGTCAAAAAAAAACAACCCAGCAGATTTTTTGCTGTAGCAACCGCAAATCTCAACCGATTTGAATGAATCCTGCTTTAAATGAAAGATAAATAAATTCTTGAACGATTGGTGTAGCTTTTATTAAGATTGGTTGCTTAGTTCCTGAGATAATTGCTTTAAAAATCAAAACAGAGATTTTGGCAGTGAACAACAGAGATTAAAACAACCCAGCAGATTTTTTACTGTAGCAGCCGCAAATCTCAACCGATTTCAGTGAGTCCTATTTTATATGAAAGATAAATTAATTCTAGAAAGATTGGTGAAGCGTTTATTAAGATACGATGCTTAGTTCCTGAGATATTTGCACTCAAAGTCAAAACAGATTTTGGCAATGAACAAGAGCGATTTTTATTATTCTGTTGCACTTCATGATAAAACCTATTCCTACTGCTCAGGGCTAACGTAACCAGGTTTTTCTGGTGCCACACATGCTTGGTTACTTCATTTGTAAAAGTCTTGTTGCCCCTCAGCAGTAGGAATCCGTTTTGTTGTGAAGTGCAACGGAAACGCTCTTGTTCACTGACAAAATCTCTGTTTTGAGTTTGAAGGAAAATATCTCAGGAACTAAGCATCGTATCTTAATAGGGCCTTCACCAGTCTTTCAAGAGTTTATTCGTCTTTCATTTAAAGCAGGATTCATTCAAATCGGTTGAGATTTCCGGTTGCTACAGCAAAAACTCTGCTGGGTTGTTTTTTTTTGACACACCCTGTATTTTCCGTGATTGCTTTTGGTGGCGCTAATATTGAAGCGTGCGCGTTTATTATTTCAGTGTTACATTGGCCATCTCAAGTATCCTGATTTTTCTGAAAATACAGGGTATTTTTGTCTTAAAAACAAGCAATCTTTATATGAGTTTTAGCCTGACTAATGTTTGCAAGCTTAATCAAAGAAAATTGTCTCAACGGGACAGTATTCTAGTACATTGGAAACACGTAAAAGCGTTGATAGTAGTGCGCGTGGGAGCGCTATTAGTTGAAGGGCGCTACTATTAGAGCATGCGCGTTTATATTTTCGGGCTGTCCGTAAAGGGCGCTTTCGTTAGAAGTTTTACGGTAATTCGGGTGCTATTCTTCAGAACACAGACCGTTCGTTACTAAACACTAGACATTCGACAAATTTTTAAAAACTAGCCTTCAAAAACTCTTGAAACGAACGCCAAAAATATTTTCGCGTACCGAGTTTTTCCACATAACATTCTAAATAGTGGCCCCCCTGGGTGATTATTTGGTAAACCTTCTCTATGAACAGCCGTAGGCGGTTATTCAGATAAAACGTTTTGTCATGGAAGAGTAAAATTTTAATGAAAAATGTGCCAAAAACTCAAAAATCGGGCCGAAAAGGATGTGCCTTACACGCTATTATCAGGTTTTATTAAAAAAATCAGTGCAAAAATTTCAAATCACAAACAGGGACAGTGCTCAGCCAGAGAGTAATTGCCATTTCCATATAAGCGCCCATGTACAGTACTTTCTAAATGGCGGGTATTTAGACCATTATTTAATTTATGAAACGTGCCAAAATTAACTAGAAGCCCCTGTGCATTTTTACGGAAAAACCTGGTACTTATTTTCAGTTTCCTACATTCTGCTAATCGCAGTCAACCTGTTCATGGACTGGTTCAAAGTGCAACTTCTGGTGGACATATGGTGGCTATATATGGTGCCGATGCTGGCCATTTCCCACGCTGCCATGACCACTTCCTCCTTTTTCATCACATCCGCCACCCTTGAACGGTTCGTTGTCACCTCCAAGACCAACAACCAATTCCTAAACCGCATAACCGAGCACAGAATATTCATCTCCGTTCTGTGCGTCGGCTTCGGCTTCGTGTGCAAGGGTCCGATCCTAATCGAAATCGAGGTTGCCACCAGCTTTTTAGTTTGGTTTTCCGCTAAGAAAGAGAAGTTTTTGCCAGGTAGCCAAGAACGGCAACTGCACCGGACTGTCGGAGTACTTCGCCGACCTGAGCGCTCTGGCCAAGAACGAAATCTACAACTCTGTCTTTCGCTTCTGGTTCCGCAACATCGCCACCGTTATCGTGCCTTTCTTCGCTTGTCTCGTCTTTAACATGCGCATTATAAAGGTGCTCTCTAAACAACAGCGCAAGGCCAGGTTGTTCCGATTCGGCACCACTGAACACAAAGCAAGTGGCTCTTCAGACCTATACCACGAGAATCTATCGGAAGCCCGATAATTATCGGAAGTTTTCCTGAAAATCAGGTGACTACCGTAAGACGCGACCGTAAAGTACACTAATTTACGGCCCTTGCAAAAGTTGCCGAAAATTTCGTACTCGGACTGTACCGCCCCACAACGCAATTACCGATTCAGATTTACGCTTTTGCTTAGTTTTAGGCTCGGGTTTAGAATCAGCATTTAATTTAAGCATTTGGTCATGTTCTAGCTTAGCTTTAGACCTATAGTGTCGCTTTTAGTTAAACAGATCAGCCGCCCTACCAAGGGGGCAAGTGGTCTTGTATGATTTACCAGACGGCATCGTCGTCGCGTCAGTTAGTATTTACTTGCATTCCGGTCGGACCGTAAATTGCCATGCTACCGTATCTACTGAATAAATTCGCGTCGAAAACCGTAAATAATTGAAAGGAACAGGGCTGCCGATAGATTCTCTTTATATAGTACTTGTATATCTTGGCAAATATTTAGTGCACTTGTCTGTAAATGCGGACTAAAAATGGTTGTCAATACCTTGAGCCTTATACAGTATAGATAAAAAAAATGTCCCATCGCTTTTTCGGCCTTCACTCAAACGTTTCGTTCTCAGTCACTTCTTTACCGATTTGGCTCAAATTTTCAGCAAAAATTAACAACATGGTTGGCTAAATATTCTGCAAGTTTAGTGCCAAAATTCCGACTCATACTGGTTTTATGACCCGAAAACTAGGAATGAGGGTGGCCCACGCAAATTTAATTTTTTTCGGTAATACAAGGAGTACAGTCCTGAAACTTGCAGGAATGATTGGTGTTGCTATTGGGCATAACATACTAAGCGGGCAGCCCTGTAGCTCAAAGGACACTAAAATGGGGGAATTTCAAAAACATGAGTGAAAATCCCATAGTTAAGAAATCTGCACCTTCTAGAATCAAAGCACTGAATCTGTTCTTAATCAACATAGATTGTAGCAGGAAGTTCGACAAATAAATGAACCTGATATTTAAGCTCTGTTGCACACCATAGTAACCATCCCTGCAGAGTTTTTGAAAATTGAAAATCTTTAGAATCGTCATTTTGCCGGTTTTACGAAGAAAAGTCATATTTCGTCATGTTTTTGAAATTCCCCCATTTTTGTGCCCTTTGAGCTACAGGGCTGCCCGCTTAGTATGTTATGCCCAATAGCAACACCAATCATTCCTGCAAGTTTCAGGACTGTACTCCTTGTATTACCGAAAAAAATTAAATTTGCGTGGACCACCCTCATTCCTAGTTTTCGGGTCATAAAACCAGTATGAGTCGGAATTTTGGCACTAAACTTGCAGAATATTTAGCCAACCATGTTGTTAATTTTTGCTGAAAATTTGAGCCAAATCGGTAAAGAAGTGACTGAGAACGAAACGTTTGAGTGAAGGCCGAAAAAGCGATGGGACATTTTTTTTATCTATACTGTATATACGTGTTTTTTCTAAAAGGAAAACTGTCAGGCCTTCTTCAAAGTTTTCCGAATAAATTTCCAATCGCTGTCATTCTACCAATATTGGACCGAATGAAAAGAATTTTGGCACGATAATTATTGTTGCCTAAAAGTTTGTTTTGGCCAGATCCTAGTCTGCTAGCCTTTCGTGTCCCAGAGTTTTGCTTTTTTGAAATGAACTTCCCTGAATTTCCAGATGTCAAGTTTAAACATGTGTATCTCACGAACCCCTCTTCTTATCCTTCCAAAATTTTCCGTGTATAACTAGACCTTATAGTGTCTCTATTCACTGCAAGGAGCAGTTTTTTAGCACAACCGGTTAAAATCTGGCGGATTTTTACTTTCAGTTAAGGTGAAAAATTAGCATTCTCAAAAATGATGGTGCTACCCTCTGAACATAAAGCACTACTGTATGGCGCTAATTTAGGTGTTCATTGTGCTAACTTTAGTTGAGGCCACTGTAATCTATGATGACCCCACTAGTTCATACAACCCAGCTTTCTGTGCTGACCCTCATTTTTGACAAGGGGGGCGTGCACAAACAAATTACATAATGAATTTTTTCTCCCCATTTTCGGACCCCCCTTGCCCTGATAATCGCCCGTTATAATTTCCTGCCCCCCCTCCCCTAATTACGTAATAATTTAGCTACCCATGCGACATTTCAATTTTTTGAAGAGTTAGAGCCGAAATGTTTGCGTTCAATTCCATGTAAAATGACGTTTTTATTCAAATAACATCTGTATGGTAAAATCATATATAGTAATTGGATTAGTGATTGGTTAATCTGCAAAATTTGGAAAAGATCCCATCAAGTATTAGTGATATATGTACGTACGCTTGTTCAAATTTGACGTCTGAAAAACTCTGGATTTGGTCAAAGCAAACTTTAACCAAATAAATAATAATAATAATTGTGATAACAATCATTTCATTCGGCTGAAAATTCACTGAATGGCTGCCATTGAAGATTGAAGATAAGAAGATGCAGAAAACTCAAAAAATGCAAGTCCATAGTTTGTCTACACAGGCGAACACAAAGTTGACCTAGTGTAGTATTTCCAACAATGTACACAGTTCAACTTGCAGGTCAACATCCGTGCAGCGACGCGAATGCTTGTGCTGGTGGTGTGCACCTACCTAACAGCCAACGTGCTAAACGTAGTTGTGACGGTTTGGGAGTTCGTCGACAATGCCAGTCTCTTTCTGCCGCAGTACCGCCAGTTCTACGCTTACAGCGCCGATATCATCAGCCTGCTGACGATAGTGGCCAGTTCGTTGCGTTTACCCATCTACTGTGCGTGCAATCTGTCGATTCGGAACGAATTGACGCTCCAGCTCAAACGTCTGGCGCTGCGTTGTTTTTGTTTGGGCGCCAAACAGCAGCGATTGGCTGAAAACTCGGCTGGGGACACGGAATTGTTGGTGTTTGCAAACGGAAACACGCCGGAGTCACGAAGAAAACGAGTGACCGGCACCGATTTTGACAAGTTCGCGCTGGCCTTGGCGCTTAGGGGAACGGCTGTGGGGGTGGCGGTGAAGAAGGAGAGTGTTCCCTCCCCGGTGGAGTCCATTCAGAGAGAACTTTTGGTGTGAGACGCTGGACTAGCAACTGACGGTTGGTTACTTACTTTGTGTCATATCCAAATGGTTAATCACTGTTATATCTAGAGATGCGACCGCAAAGAAAAATACCGGATACCGAATAGTTTTCAGAATACTGGATACCGCATAGTAATGATGATCTGGTTTTAAGGAAGTACAGTAATTTTCAGGCTAGAAATATACCTTTTCGATGCTTTCAAGGTAGGACATGACCAATAATATATTTGATATTACTGATATCGCGTCGAATCAGCTATATTTTCTAGATAATAGGCTGCGTTAAGTCCGAAAATAGTGCTAGTCTGCATGCGAAACCAAGCTCGAAAACGGGAAAAATTGTCATCAAACTGCTATTTTTGGCTATCCGGTATCCGGTAGCTAATCCAAAATATACCGGGTAGGGTTTTAGAGCAAAAATACCGGATTATGGTTGCATCTCTAGTTATATGTGCCCATAGGCTGGTGGGCTCACATATCTTCGGGCTCCACTGGTACCATTATTTAGTGACAGGGTTGACAGGAGACGACAACAGCGCATTTTTAAATAGTATGCGTACTAGAAGTACACATCTATGTATGATGGCTCGCTATCTAGCATAATGAGCTCTTGGTTTAATGAACCTCTTAATTTTTAATTGTTATGAAATAAATGTTCATTATAAGTGCTGTTATAATAACCGTAATTCTGGCGGCGATGCTTTTAGTACAACCTGTTTTCTACGCTTTTGCGTTGTCGCCTCCCTCATAGTGATGATAATCGTTTCAAGCAGGTTGCAATCCTGGTTTGGACTCCAATCTTTATACTGTGCTTGTTCTGTAGCTAGGGCATGTGTTCACCTTTCCGCAGACGCTTTTCTCCGCACATGCAATATTATGGCAAGTTTCCTAGAGGGGGTCCCGGCTAATCGGCCGCTATTTGATGAGATAATGCGGTTTGAAAGTGCGTAATCTTAGGCATCCGATCCGGTCCGAAGTACGGCCCTACGATCAGACCTACGTGGTCTTTTTCGCAACCCCGAATAAGTGGTGATCTCGGACGTCTGCCCTTCTTTCACTGCCCAGCCAGGTCCTAGCCATGCTGCTGGGTTTCAGTCACTAAGAGAGCACCTGGCATGTTGACGTCATGGTGCGATCAGCTCCCGAAAGGCCGCCGGTGCCAGGCGCAAAGAGGGCTCACGGCATTGTTGGTTTCTGAAACAGCTTCTGTTCTGACGTTGTCGGTCTTCTTTTCCTCCAACGCGGAATGCTTGTGGAGCGGCTTTCGGTGCTTAAGGCAGCTGCAGTCGGTTCCCATTTATTTACCTACTGGCTGTCACCAGTTTTCGGTGGCCTGGGTGGGGCTTTGTGCCGACGACCAGACCAAGTCTTTTCTGCAAGAAACTTGCCCGTCGAGTGGATGAGCGCACGAGCACGCGCACAGTGAATATGCGACCTAAACCACTAAACCAACCATCGTGCAGTAATTAGTTGGTTGTGTACAAGACAATAATCTAGAACTCAAAGGCAGTTGCCACATTCTATGGTTTTCAAAGAAAGGGTTGCAATTTGGGCGTGCACCATTTTACACGTTTTGAGTACAGGTCAAAAACGAGTAATCTGAAATAAAAAGCTGTGACCTAGCTGTTTGATGTGTAAAATAAGAATCTGGAGGTGGGGAGCAGTCGTTTAATACCACAGTCGGTCGTCTTTATTAACCGTTTGCAATTCGAGTAGTCTCCCAATCTACTGCCTTTTTTGTCTGACTGAATTGAATGAATTAAAAAGGCGCGTATACAAATCGCCTCCCCAGAAAAACGGAAACGATGTGGACGTGCAGTACGCTGTGGTACACACAGGTACACCAAGTTTTCCGGGTTTTCCAATGTCACAAATCGCCTCCCCGAAAGTAGGAAAGTTGGAAAATCGCAAGTTACACCATAAGATAAATAAAATAAGCAGTACCAAAGGGAAAATGAAGAAAATTAGCGCAAAAAATTGTTTCATTCAATAAGGCAAAATATAAAAAGTTTACTTTGTGCACGTCCATCCCTGGCAAGCTAAAGCTGAAGCACTCGTATTCTGTGGCCTTGCACACAAGCTCCCTTTGCCTTCCCATCCCATTTATCTACTTGTCATCACTGCCTTTCGGTGGCCTGACAACAAACCTAAATCTAAACTAACATATATTTTGGAGTTGGGTTTATGACTGTACATAAATCGGGTTATTTATGTTTGAGCATAGATCTCAGAAGTCGATTTCTAAATTGCAGGCAGCGTCAGCACGTATTCATTCACAGTTTCGACCAAAAAGAGAAAACACTTTAACTTTAAGAAAAAAGCAAGCCCCATTAAATATGTACGTATATGTAAATGCATGGGTATCAAATATCCAGCAATTCATAATCAAAATTCGAAAATATAACAAGTAAATTGAAAACGGAGCATCACAAATGACTAAAAACTTCACATACATACACATTCATACATACATTCAAACGAACTAACATTCTTTCCGTCTGCCTTCTTCTTCTCTTTCTCTTACTTCTCTTCATCCTCTTTCTCTCTATTCTCTTCATCCTCTTCATCACTCCATTTCTTCTCTTTATCCTCTTCACCCTTCTTCCTCTCAACATCTCTATCTTCTCTTCCTCCTTCTTTCTCTGCCTCACCATCCTTCTTTCTGTCTCTCACCAACTTTCCTCTTTCCTCTTCAACCTTCTTTTCCTCTCTCGTCCTTCTCACTCTCTTTACCTTTCTCCTAGCCATTTCAAAGAACACAGGACCACCCACAACTGAATGCATTTGCAAAGAATCACCAACCGAACCATGCTGGATGTCCTGGAGAGTACTCACGAACAAAGCCGAATCTTCTGCCGGCAAAACAAAAATATGTTCAACCGAAACCATCTCTTTGTCTGAACTGGCATGCCCACTGAAAGGAGATCGACCATTAACCCACTGAAGGGAGTATTTAATGAGCCGACTTGGACATCCAGAGAACCAGAGCACGAATCGAAAGCCTTTCGTTCATCATTCACTTCCAAAAGAACGGGACCATCTTGGTGAGTACTCAGAAACGAAGCCGAACGCATAGGTTGCAGCAGGGGTCGCATTGATGGGATCGTCCACGTGTGCCCCAATAAGCGCGCTTTTGAAAGATGCCTGCGGCAAAACATCAGCAGGAATCACTTGAAAGACGGCTGTCCATCAAAGAAGAAACATCGAGTGCCTGATTGCCTCGGAAACCAAGAGATGCTGCGCTTGCAGAAGTAAGAACGATATGGTCAGGTGCTGTGTCGAATGCGTTCACCACGAAAGACATGCTAGTGCAGTGGTGACGACCAGAGGAGACGTAGTGTTGTTGTGCAAAACAGGATTTTTTAGCTGTATCTCAGCCCAAATTAGCGATTTTTGGCGATTTTTAGCCAAACGACCCCCCCCCGCCGACACCAGACCCCCATCCCCCCTTCGGCGGATGACCTGTTACATGTATGGGTTGTCAGTCAGCAAATCTCTGCTTGATGCAAGGCAAATTAAACAGTTTGGTCAGGGTGAAAATTATGACATACAGTACAATACCTCTGTTATGGAGCAAAGAAGAACAAGAGAAAAATCAAAACCTACTTTGATTTTTCACCAAACTAAACCGGGTATTTGCCTATTTTTGCGCTGTCTTTCCAAAAGATGCTTTTTTACATTGAAATTTTTGAAAATTAAACAATTCTGGGTTAATTTGTAGAAGTTAACTATACTGTTTATTTCAAAGTAAACACTTTGTGCACTCAGTCAAAGTCATTTTTGACTGACACTTGGCGACTAAAGCTGACTAAACCGCTGAAAACGTCAATTTGCCATGTCTCAAAAAGTAGTCAAAGTAGTCAAACCGGTGGCCATGGTAGTCAAACGGTTTGACTACAATATAGTCAAATTTGACTACCCTGGTATTGTACTCAAACGAGTGGTAGTCATAGTCATAGTCAAACGGAAATTTTGGTATTGTAACAACACTAGGAGACAGGCAGATGAACCACATCGCACCAACGAGGTGATCCAGACGAAGACATCATAAGATAACTTTTGGGAATCCGACGCAACCAGTAAGCCTTTGTTAGATGAGCAACTGACGTTGAGGCTTGCGCCACTGTAGACCATGGCCGGAAAGACAGTAGGGTCAGTACAAAAAGACAGATGCTGGGTTACTGGATCAGCGGTTGCGATAGGAAGACTGGGAGATGACATGGTTGTATCAGGATGAAACATGGAGTGAGCGTCAAAATCGGGCTACGTCTGAGCCTGACGATCACGAACCAAGGAATGCTTGTACCTGTAGGGAGCGAAGGCAGTAGAACTTGAATTCGTAGTAGAACTTGAATGAAGGTAGGCTCGACGGGGTCTCGGCAAATTCTTCAATACGTACTGTATCACAACACAAAATCCAATCCACTAACAGCCTAAAAGAAATTTCCAAATTTTTGTTGTGCGAAACGAACAGTTCACAAGAGTAAGAACTAACATCCTTGCTTTCCTTGGTTTCCGAAATCTGTCTCGGGTCTCCTTTCGCTATCGGTCTCCCAGCTGTTTCTTTTCACTACGTCCATCCATTATTACACTTGCACAATACTTATTATTGCACAATAATTATACAATGATTGCATTAAGCACATCCAGAATCGACTTCTAACCATTCTTTATCGATGGTGCAACGGAAGGAGGATTCACGTTCGAAGAACGTTGCCGATTTGCCGGTGTTACCGATATGCAAATTTTTTGCATCCGGTGATGTTGGTTGTTCTTGTGTATGTTTTCCTAATTTCCAAATTATGGGGAAGCATTTTCTATTTTTTAGATTTTCCATTTTCCAACTTTTCAACTTCTTGGGGAGGCGATTTGTGGGGACGGGGGTGTGGCCTGTGTATCTCCGGATCAATATTTACCCAATATTTACCCGAGCAGATTAATTTACAAGAAATCGAAGAAAATTTACCCGGCCCGTTAGATTTATTTACCGATCGCCAGAGGCTTAGCAAACAGTAAAAAACGTCGGAACAGCAAAAATTCCCGTTATTTTTGAAAATTGTGACTGATTCGTTAGATGTACTGGCAGTCAACGTGTTTCTCAGTGTTTTAAAAATTCTTGAAGTCATTCTACATATACAGTAGTGCACAAAAAAAATGTCCTCTCCACTTTTTCGAGTTCACTAAAATCACTGTTTTTCACTCAATTCTCAACGAATTTGAACCAAATTTTCAGGGTAGGTGCCCAATTAGTCCGGCTACTTGTGTTACAGTTTCGGCGCGAAAATTCAAATTTTGGCTGGAAATTTAAACGAAAATGCGAAAATCATATGGTCTGATAAAAACGGCTCTTACTCAAGAAATACAAAAGCTACACCCGTGAAATCACGGCAGCTTATAGACCCAATATAGTGCAATTTTATGTAGAAGTTTCAAAACGCTAGCTCAAAGTACGCGCGAGAATCAGATTTTCAAAGTTGGCAAAAAATCGAGATTTATGGGCAGTGCAATTTCGCGTTTGTTGGGCATCAGAGTTACACACACACATGTCGCAGTGCAGGCGTACTTGGCAAAGCGAAAGAAGAAAGCACAAGTAATTTATTTTAAAATTTTTGGTTTGCAAATATGTACAGAGTATTCCAAAAAGAAAAGTAACAATCGTTTTGGCAGAAGACTATGTCATCACCATTGTCGATATTTATGCCCTAATAGCAAGTGATCCACTGACAGTTCATTTTGCTGGGTCCTTCCATTGGTGCATGCATACCCAGATCAGTATTTTAATCAGTGCTTGTACAGTCAGGGAAATAACAACAACAGGGCGCACGGTACGCCATATAGCGTACCACTAGCTGCACTTACAAGTGCTATACTATCTGGTATCATCTGAGGCCCGGATCGAAGGTGTGCCATAATGGTTCTGGTAAATTGATTGTTTAACTAGAGTGTTGTAATTATAGAGTATCTTTCATTTCACGGAGTTGTTTGAGGAACGTGCACATCAAAATTCTGAACTGCCTAATTTACGTGCCATGGACGCATTGTTCTATCAAGCACTTCGGACTGGGGTGATTGCCTCTAAGCTGGCTAGTGGCCCGGCGGATACAAGCAAGCAGCAAGAGTTACCGTTGTGTTGTGAAACCAACAAAGAACCCGTTTGCACATTAAAAGTGGTAGTGCTCTAATAGGTTAATCCGAATCTTCGGTTTTCTACGTCAGATCATGTGTATGTGCTTAAAGAAGACTCTGTTTCACTTCACAGCATTGCAGAAGCCAAACCACTTTGAAATAGCATTTGGACCACTTTGGTACAGACCGTCCAAACAGTGGACCACTTTGATCGGGAGATACCAACGACGCACCGGGGACGGGGGACGTGTATTGCTGCGGGAAAAATAAATGCGGTGGTGAGTTTAAACTACGGCCGCACCAGGATTCCGTTTATTGAAGTGCTTGACTTGAGGATGCTGAAAACGACAAATAACACGATTATCAAGCGATTTTTTGTTAATTTAGCTCAAGTCAAACCACCACCAATCTGACATGAAAAGTGGTGGGTCGGCGGGTTGTCATTGCGAGAGACATCCTATCCTACTAGGGTTTCCTGTGGCACGCTGATTTCAACTGTCACATTTACAATTGGCTACGATCACTGTAGAAATCGATATCGATTATCGATTTTTCGTGCAAGCATAACAATCACGTCAAAAAAACAAAGAAAACAACTACAAAGCTGTTAATATTACTATTGGTTGAGATACTGCAAACAATAAACTTCAGTAGCTTATTAGCAAAGTACGAATATGAGAAAAACGCTAATCCGACTCTTCAAAACCGGAAGCGGGCAATTCAGAATCGCTGCCATCATCTCTAACGTTTCTGACTGGGCTTGGTCAAATGTTTGCTTATGGTGCCTTTAGGCGGCATCTTTGTGCCTGCGGCTTCAACGATCTTCTTTGCTACGTCACTCTGATTTTCCTCAAACTCTCCTCTGATGTAAGAACGTAACAAATTCTTGATATCTGGGTTACTCCAGTTTACCGGCATTGTACAAGAAATTACGAGCGCGAAAGGCAAAGCAACACAGAACGAGGAATTGACAACAAAGCTCGCTGGAGTTAGGCTGCGTTTGCGAACCGCCAAACTAACTATTATACTTGCGCCGATCCAAGCAAAAATTTGCATAGAGCATAACTAAAACGAAGGGTCAGAATCACTAAAGTAAACGTTTATTCAATAAATAATGCGTAGAGTTACTAGAAGCAGTGAACAGCATTCTGAGGGTCTTAGCAGCGTTGTAATAGTGTATTTCCAACAACTGAACCGAAAATATACATTGTTCCGTACTTTGGAAACCCGCAACCGCCGAGTTTCCAAAAGTTTCGATTTTAGCAATACAGGGGGCCTTTTGCCCCGATTTGTGCCCGCCCGAATTAAAAAGGACAGAGAAGAAGCAAGAAGAGTAGGCGATGTCATCTCTGGGCAGTGTGGGCACTCCCACGAGCAAACAGGAATTGTTAGCAGCCATCCAAGCCGCTACAGCCTCCTCAAGCGACCAATCAGCGCTCTCCAGACAGGAAGGAGGAGGCGGAGAGACCGAGACCGACGATGCCGACATCGACGAAACAGCGCAACAGCAAAGCATCCGACTGGCTACTTCAAGCGGTGGGATTAACGTTGTGAGCAGAACTTTGTGTGTTGGTCGGTTTACAATGCAACAACTGTTCAGGTGGCCACTTACGCTCAGGCCCAGCCCTTTCTCATGCCTTCCAGTTCGAGGTCAGCCCTAGGCGGCCTTCCTTTGATCAATCGTGAAGCTCCTTTTGACGCCCAGAAAGAAATGGATCAGTTTTGGCCGCGCCAGAGGAAGAAAATCGATTCCCTCGAACCGGTTTGTTGCTTATTCGAAATGATAACGTACACACAGAGACCAGACATGGGCTAGCATTTCGGCTGAGGGGGGTATAATTTTCAATTCCTGAGGGGGTGGTAAGCCAAAAAGTCCTTCAAAAAGTAAGTTTTTTTGGCTAAAATCAAGGTTTTTGGCTTATTTTTCATTAAAATAAGCTATTCTGAACTCATATTTACACCTAATCCAGGCATATTTTTATCATAATTTTCTATACAAAATTCTTCCAACAAATTAATGGGGGGTAGGTCAGAGCCTGAGGAGTGTCAGTCAACTCGTCGGTTTCGATCAGTGATCCTACATGGGCCAGAAAAATTGCGAGATGAGTCTGTAGGGGC
>JASANB010001425.1:0-69314 GCA_030248155.1 Sabatieria punctata
AAAGAATCGAAGGAGGCGTCTAGTGGGGGTGACGGGCAGATCTTTGCAAGTGGGACTGGTTGGGTCGTGGTAGAGTGAGGCCGTGAGGTGCAAGCGACCGGTCTGGAGGACAGCCAACGTCTGGGCAAAGTGCCCAACCTGTGTAGGCCACTGGATGAGGCACTCTGTGCATGTCTGGCATAACATCGTGATACGAATAAGGCCGATTGCCTCGCTTTCTGTGCTCTGAATAGCACTGTATAGCTCTAGCCACAGACAGCGTGCCCTAGTTAGTTCTACCGTTGGAAGCGGGTGCGCAGAAGATTGGGATGAGCATAGAGCGGCCGGTGCCTTGGGTGCGAGCAGGAGCGGAGACGGTCAAAAATCGCTTGTGGGCGAGAGAGGTGGAACTGGCGCAGACAAAGGTCGGCGAAACGAACGCCGCTTCCGTCTGCAGGCGGTCGGAACCGAGATGCAACTTTCTTCGGTTTGCCAGGGCCCTAGCACACAGAACAGACTTACGGACAGGAGAGCAGGCGCACAAGTACCATCAACTGAGCATTCAGCGTGGCCACACTGGCACACGACCGAGCACTGGCTGACTGTTGGTGGAGGAGGAAGAGCCTTTTATCCGCGTCTCCGGTGACCACTCGTCCGCGTCTGACTGTGCCGAAGGTCGGTGCAGAGGTGGGATAATGGGAATGGAGCCCGGATACAGCAATGCCGTGATCCCCTGCAACACTCCTGATAGTTGACCTGAGATGGACTTAATTTGTTTGTTTGTGCAGATTGGCCCAAACAATTAGCAAGGAATGGAAATCATAGGAATACTGCTGCAAATTACGAAAATTTTTGTCCAGGCACCGAAATGAACAGCAGCGATGCACAGAGATTCAGTTATGTTGGAAACAAAATAATAACGTAGGTGGATTATTTTAGGTTGAAGGGCAAGGCATAAAGCCCGTACGGCGTGCATTACATAGCATATCCTTTTCGACGAAAACACGAAGAAAAAATTCCAAAAATCCCATCATGAAGTACTGAAACTATCAACCTTTCACAATATTTCTCCTCACCCTGGCTGGACAGTGGCACCGACAGGGCGCCTCAATAAATGGCCTTCGGGAATGCAGTACTTTCCAAAACCAACTGCATGTTAGCAGAAGCACTGCAGGAGCTAATAAAGCTAAGGAAAATAAGCTACATTTAGTGCAAGATATGCCACCAGATGGCTCATACGACTATGCTTACTTACAACACAAGATTAATTAATCGCCGGGCAGCTTCGAACTTTTAACTATCATTCAGGACATTTAATTTTAAAATGACGCAACACTTGCTTGCTGCAGCAATAGAGGGCTCAAACTCATTAAATTAAAAAAAAAACATTTAAAAGAAGGGAAACCGGAACAAGACAAATACAGTGTTGGTAAAAAAAGCGACCGCTGGGCTGGGCCCCAAAAATCTTTTTTCATTGGTTGAAAATTGACGGAATGGCGGCCATTTGAAAAAATTTGAAAATTCGAAAAATGGCCAGACGGTCTTTTTTGGCCAACACTGCATATGTAGGCCATCATTTTGCATCTACAGCATTGCATACCACAGCAAACTTTCGCGTTGAAGCAGATGGATCTATGTTGGTCTTCGGACGACTGAAGTGGTTTGTGGTTAGAGAGTGACTGGACTGCAGGATATCTTGGCAAGTGAAAAAAATATCGTTTTCCACCACAGGCCTTAAGAAAGACTCATTAGAAAGCTACATCGCTTGTCTTCAGCTCACTTGACAGGATCAACAAACAAGCTACTTTCTTGGCCCCAGGACAAGGCGAACGGTGTTCTGTTGCACAAGTCGGTGTCTATTGCATGCGGAGAGCGACTTACGCCCAACAGCCTTAGCCGCCTTGCAACTTTTTTCCAAAAGCCCTGAAAGCAAGAAGCGTAGCGGAGAGCAAGCAGAAGGAAAGTGGCAGCAGTACATTGTGTGTCGAGCGTTTGGTGGCTCGTTTGAGTCTACCGATTGTGCTGCGACCGAAACTCAACGCACCCAGTCGACTTCCATCTTTATCTGTCTCGCTCACTGCTCGATTGGCAAGCAATGCCAGCAATTCCTTATCTACGTTTTCTGCAATAAACAGCTTCAACTCGGCATGTTTCGTTCTGTTCCTGTTCAATTCAAACTTTTAGCAATCAACGATTGCTCCGAGATCGTACCAGAATACACAAAGCAATTTAGAAAAACTAACGGTCGGTCGAGCCATAATTTATGTAGAGTAAATGAAGCGTTCAGACGAAGAAATGCCCAAGTCAGACTTTTACGAATTTGAGCCTTTAAGAATCGTTTTTGTAAAAAAATTATAAAGTTTATCTAAACTCTGGGATGCTTGCAATTTTTGCAGTCAAAAGCAACTGTTGTACACTCTAGAATGTTGCGTAATTGATAAGGGGGCCATCTGATACAATTAAACAGAATTCGGAATGAATTTGTCAGCTTAGCCCTTAAAAAGCCCAAGTCCATAATAAATTTGGTTACACAAAATTGCATAATTAAGGGAAGCGCGTTATCGCTTTTCCCTAAAGCTGGTGGCAGATCCCCTACTTATGATGAAAAATTAGCCCTGCCCTTTACCTCATCGAAATTTTAAGGACATGTCTACTTCTGGTAAAAAACTAGCTCTACCGTTACTATATAGGATTATTTCTCGGCGTGGATTTTGATATCTTTGAATGGTCATAACCATACATGGCCCGGTAAAATGGGTTGGGGTACGTAGTCAAAATCAGAAAATTTAGGGGTGGACAAACTCCCAGACCCCCGCGCCCATGTAGGGTCGTAACCAGTGTTGCCAGCCGGTCCAGTATACTACCACCAGCTCAAAATTATACTACTTTATACTACAATTTTCGAGAATATACAACGTTTTTATACTACACTGTAAAACTGTCAGTTCGAAGGTTTAAACTTTAAAGCATAAAAACTGTTATGCAATGCAGACAGCAATGGCAGATGAGTTTTGATTCCCACTCACATACATGGGCCGGAAAAATCCGGAGGGAGGGGGTGGGGGGGGGTGAGTCCTCGGGGGGGGGGCCGAAAAAAGACCAAAAAACGCCTATTTTGCCTTAAATAAGCGAAATTTTCCTCCCTCCGGGAGGGGGGGGTGGGTGGCCGAGGGGGTGGTATGGCCGGCCGAGGGGGAGGGATATACCCCCTTACCCCCCGGCCCATGTATGCACTCGCAGACTTTTTCTACAAGCTAAAAGCATTAATGACTTTTTTAAACCATCTCAAATTGGCAGGTTTTGTCAGCATCCACATGGTTTACCCTTGGTACGGCGAAAGAACAAGTAGCAAATCAGACTAGCGCAGTACTAGTAGAAAGGAGATGTGGCCATGCAGCTGTCAAAAGTCTCACCAGCAGCAGTTGCAAGATCGAAACAAGTGTATCCACCATAGGCCTTGATGTTGACGTCGGCACCGGCGTTAATCAGATACTTGGCAATGGCGGTCTTACTGAAGCAAAGGAGACAGTCACTCAACTGACACAACCGCTCACCCATAGTAAATGGCTTGCATAAGCGCCGTCCATCCGCCGAAGGTGTCGCGTTGGTTAGGGTTGGCATTGTGTTTGACCAGCAACGTAACGTAATCCAACCTTCCTGTCATGGCGGCATATATCAAAGGCGAACTGCCCTCCTCAGCACTCACAAAATTGGCCTGCGAAGGGTCTTGACTGAGTATTTCGCGAAGTCTGGCTGTTTTGCCTGCAATGCCAGTGCTCTTCTCATTGTGAGAATGAAAAATAAACAACCTTGCTGTACAGCTTGTATTATATTGAGTGGTGGTTGTTCGGGAACTGAAAGTGCAAGTTTAGGCGCTGAAACTATTCAAAACAATTCTATACTCACCGAAGCACTTTCTGAGGCTCGTTCTCGGCTCCAGCAGAGATTGTACTTCGCGCCTGCCAGTGCGAGTGCACAAATCCAGTGCCGTTTTACCTTTCACATTCAGCTGATTGGGGTCAGCACCAGCGTCCAACAAAATCTGTACTATGGTGGGATTGCTGTAGAGAGACGCCAGCATTAGGACGTCAAAGCCACTACACCTGATGACTGTGTCCACATTGGCACCTCTACAACGATCCTTTAATTCAGATCGGTACAGACACAGTCATACATGTATGTAACAGGTCATCCGCCGATGGGGGGGAGGGGGGGTTGGGGGGGGGTCTGGCGCCGGCCGGGGGGGGGGGTCTGAGCCAAAATTTTGGGGGAGGGGGGTGGGCACTAAAAAACGCTCAAAAATCGAAAAAAAAACGCAATTTTTCGGCTAAAAATTGCCAAAAATCGCTAATTTGGGCTGAAATACAGCTAAAAAGTGCTGTTTTGCAGGCGATTTTGGCAATTTTTGTGCGTGAAATTGTAAAAAATTGCAAAAATTTGCTCGAAAAATTACTTGCCAGAAAAATCGGAGGGGGGGGGGTCGGTGAAATCGTCTCGGGGGGGGGGGGGGTCCCCCCCATCCCGGGGGGGCTGGCCCATTTCGGGTGGGGGGCAGACCCCCAGACCCCCCCTGTTACATGTATGGACACAGTGATATCATACATGGACAGCAGGTATCTGCATGCAGCTTCTTGGTTATTCAAGGCAGCTGCCATGAGAGGAGTGAACTCCACGTCGGCGCCACAGCCGGATGGGTTCACTTCCAAGCCGAAGTCAAGCAACGTTTTCATCAGCGGCACGTGGCCGCTTCTGGCGGCCAGAGTCAGCGCCGTGGCACCCAAATATCTGAAACCAAAGTAGACACTGCAACTAAACAAGGCAACTTGCTGCCCTCACTCAAGAATAAAGTTCTATCTAAAACGGTCCTTTTGGAATCTTGAGCTTGAGTTTGGTTGAGAAAGGAAAATTACCCAAAACAAGAGAAGAGCACTATATAAATTAGCACCAGATAACCATTCGAGACCGTCAACCTATCCGCTACGTCACCATTTACAACACCAGCGGTGACTATGAACAGTATCCGTACATAATTCGAGGAATCTATGCACTGCGAGCCCACAATCATTGTAAATGCTCTCAAACAGCTGTAACCGCTCCAGACGTAACTTATTGGTACACCGTAACTTATTGGAGCACCATATCAACCTTGCAAACCAATTGTAAAATAATGTAGGTTTAGTTACCATAATGTAAAGACGGGCTCCTATGTAAAGCAAAATTTACACGGTCATTTTCTGCGCACTGCCAACAATTTTAGGTTTACAAAACGAGTATGGTTGTGTGTGCATTCATGGGCCGGAAATGGGTTGGGGTAGTCAAAATCTGAAAAATTGGGGGTGTGCCTACCGATTTGGGGGGGGTCGCGGCCATTTTGCTGGGTGGGGTCAGGAACAAAAGTCGGCTTCTGGTGGGTGGGTGGGGTCGAGCCAAAGTTGAGGGTGGGCAAACCCCTCCCCGGACCCCGCGGCCCTTGTATGGTTGTGTATGCAAACATACGTGGGTCGTGAGTTCTGGGGGTTTGCCCTCTCCCAATTTGGGCTCGACCGCCAAACGACCCTCACCAACCCACCTGAAGCCGACTTTGTTCCTCACCTCACCCACCAAAATTGCCATGACCCCCAAATGGGCAGGCTCACCCCAAATTTTCATTTTTGACTACCTCCAACCCATGTAAATCCCTACAATTTGTGATTCCGAGATTTCAAATAAACACATGAGCAAAAGAAACGCACGTAGAAGTGTGTGGATTAGCGCCACGTTGAATGAGAAGTCTGAAAACGTCATGATGTCCGTGAAAGCAGGCATGCAACAACGGAGTGAGGCCGGTCTGGTTGCAGAGTTCAAGATCGGCCCCACTTTTCAAAAGAAAGTCGACAAGTTCTACGTGACCACCGGCAGCGGCAGCTTGGAGAGGAGTGACATCGTCATCGTCATTCACATTGGGAGACACTCCTGACTGCACCAATTTCTCAGCCACCGACCGGTCGCCTCTTAGACATGCGTCCATTAGTTTGCGCACCTCTGCCTCAACCACGCCCTCTAACCATCCCGGACTCTGCATTTCCAGCTGCAACTATAAATCGATCGGATTCAGTTCGTCACGACCTGTTTGTCACGCTCAGCCCAGTTTAGCGCGAGCCAGTTCGCCACAGGAAAAAAATTTTTAAATTGGTTTTTTGCAATGTGCATGTTAAGTACGGTTAGGGTCACTTCGCCCCGCCCACTTTACAGCGATCAAGGATTTCTGGCTTCCGACCCGATCCGATGTGCGGGGGGACCTTACGGCCAACGCTCAGACCTATGCGGTCCATTGCGCGACCCCCGTGGTTCGTCATCTTGGACGTTTCCCTTTTATCACTGCCAGCCACTCTAGCCATGCCGTTGGGCGCCAGGTACTAAGAGAGCGCCTGGCGCGTTGACGTCATGGTGATGTCGGCTCCCAACGTGCGGTTGGTCCGCCCTTGGTGTGAGAGAGGCCCCCAGGCCTAGTCGGTTTCCATGGACAACTCCTGACGTCGTTGATCTTCTCCTCCAACGTGACATGCTTTTGGAGCGGCTTCCGTGCAATGGCAGATCCAGTCGGTTCCCATTTACCTACTCGCTGTAACCAGCTTTCGGTGTCCTGGGTGGAGCTTTGTACCGACGACCAACTCTTTGCGGCAAGAAACTTGCCGCGCCGAGAGGAACGAACGAACGAACTTTTATCGCCCAAACACAAAATAAAAATAAGACTTAGCAAATGACATAAAACGCGGTTATAGTGTAAAACGACGGCATATGGAGGCGAAAGGATGAGCGCACGACCTCGCGCACAGTGGCTTTGCGGCCTAAACCACTATCACTACACCAACTGTGGATTTTTGGCTTATTTATTGTTCGTTAAAATGTTGACCGGATTAGACCGGCTGCACTAGGCGGGCCGGGCCGAATTTTACATAATACAAATTCCCAATGAGTCGTCTGGGAATTGTATGTATGGGAATCAAGATTCACTGGGAATTTAGCGGTAGGAGGAGTTATTCGTAGTACGCGATCAACAACGCGACATGCGAGGTGTCCAATTGTGCCCCAAAAAATGGCAATTCGGTTTGTTCGGCCATAGAGATCTAGATACACATGGAGAGATCACTTTATTTCACCCGTTACCCATTGTAGGCCAAGTGCAATAAGGAAATATGTCGAAGTGACAAGTTTTAACGTACATCAAACATAATAAATTGATAGAAACACGAATATGGAAGTTGATAAGGCAAGCTCTAACATTCTGAACCGTAATTCATGACCAGAATACAGTAATGCTAATAATAAAGCAGTATGAACCGTAAAGTAACTTATCACACTCACTAATACACACAACTATTCTGCGGTTACTAAGTTGCGGAATGGAATAGAACCACTGAGCTGACTCAACAGGGTCTTAACTTAACAATCTTAGCCTGAGCACTTGGTTTTACGGAACTAAAAGCTTGGCTTTTCATAAAGTTCTTGCACATACAGTTAAAAAACTTCGTTACCAGACTATATCGGCAAAGTGATGATTATTGATACAGCGAAGCTCAGTCACCAAAATATCCTGAATCTGGGAATCCTGCTCTAACAGACGCACCACAACCTCGACGAACAGCTGGCGGTGAGTTTCATTCGACAGAAACAGTTTCTTGAGATCGGAGCCATTCTGAATGCACGAGAAGACAAACCAGGCGCAGATAAGACCTGACCAGAGCGCCAGTGACATAAAAGATCACATTTGCGTCCGAGCAAGCGACATCACCGGGCAGTTTTTCGAGCAGCGTAGAAACTGTTGCACTCACATCACGTAAGCGTAGCCCAACTCATCAAGACAGTATCTGAAATTTTTCAAGCATAACGTACATTTTCACATCTGATAACATGAACGTCCATGTATTTTTAGTAAGGATGGACTGCGTCGCGAAATTTTGGATGAGATTCAACCCACGATCGGTGTTGTAAGTACAAAGTATACATGTAACACGGGCGGGACGTTTTACCAACCCCTCCGATTTTTCTGCTAAAGAAATTGCTAAAATTGCCTGACCGAAACACGTGGAGCTAAATCGCGGACCCGGTGCTGGTTTTTATTTCGGAAAACGCTCCGGAGGGCCTGTTTTAATAAATTAATAGAACCCCTAGATACGCATCAGTATCGGCTAGCACCAGAGGCGCTGTTTTTCAAAGCTAAAATAACCTCTAGATACGCATCATCATAAGCTACGCATCGAGGAGGCCCTGTTTTCCAAAACAAAAACCGGCACCCGGTCCGCGATCCAGCTGAACGTGACCGAACTGTCTTTAGCGGTATTGGAGCCCAAATTTATGACTTTTAGCCGATAATTGTGATTTTTGAGCGGTTTTTTAGCCGGTCCCCCTCCCCGCTTTACGCATCACCTGTTACATGTATGGAGTAGTCGGAAATAAGTGCAGACTCACACCTAGCACTTTCTCTGCAGTTCGGTAACCTGTGTTGCAACCGGGACCAACGCACGTGGTTGGCATTGGGAGGAGGGGGCTGTCAGCATCATGGCATCGACACGCCGGCCGCCCTCCTGGTGACCGGCGCCCAGCAGCATGGCTAGGAGTGGCTGGCAGTGAAACAAGGGCAACGTCCGAGATGACAAATCACGGGGGTAGCGAAATGGACCTCGAGTCTGATCGTAGGCCGTAAGGCCGCCCGCAAATCGGATTGGATCGGAACGAAAACTAAAAAGCAGTATTCGATATAAGAGATAGCTACCTATCGATCGAACGAACGAACGAACTTATCTACCTATCTACCAAAAAGGAAACCAAGAACATCTTATCATCCATCATTAAAAACTTTTTAACTGAGACCAAAAAGAATAGTAATCAACTCGTCATTACTAAAAAGAAGGGTGGAAACAAAGAAAGAAGAGAGGCCGCCTAAAGATGGGAGGAAATAAGAGAGGCCGCCTAAAGAAGGGAGAAAACACAAAATGAAAGAAGAGAGGCCGCCTAAAGAAGGGAGGAAACAAAGAATGAAAGAAGAGAGGCCGCCTAAAGAAGGGAGGAAACAAAGAATGAAAGAAGAGAGGCCGCCTAAAGAAGGGAGGAAACAAAGAATGAAAGAAGAGAGGCCGCCTAAAGAAGGGAGGAAACACAGAATGAAATAAGAGAGGCCGCCTAAAGAAGGGAGGAAACAAAGAATGAAGGAAGAGACGCCGCCTGCTGACAAACACAAAACAAAACACACTGGCGGGGCGGCCGACCGGCCGCAGCGCAGCAGTGGCTTGCAGCAACAGCAGCGACGAGCAGCGGCCAGCAGCGACGGTAGGATGGCTGACAATAATAACAGCCGAAAAGCAAAAAGGCAGTAAAAGTTACCTAAAATAAGGTGATATCTTTACCAATGCCAGCTAGGCAGAAAGGAAAGCTGAGCATGTTATCGTCAGTCTGAGGAGAGAAGGCACAAAAAACATTTTTATTTTATCTGCGAAAAAACGAACAGCAATTGACTTCCTAATAACCAAAACAAAGCTAGGCTGCCTGCTGCCAAGTCGCAAAACAAACACACTGTCCGTGGCCGCTGGAAGCGCCAGCCTACTATGGCCTACAACGGGGAACGCGTCAATCGCCTGTTGGCGCAGCTGAAACCTCCATATTATATCTAGAACTCTATGGTTCGGCGCGTATCGGCGTATACATACAAATCGCCTCCCCAGAAAAACGGAAACGGTGAGACGTGTGGTACACAGTGGTACACTTAGTTTTGCGGGTTTTCCAATGTCACAAATCGCCTCCCCGAAAGTAGGAAAGTTGGAAAATCGCAAGTTACACCATAAGGAAAGGGAAATAAACACTACTAGGGTAAAATGAACGCAACAGCTCATGCTGGAAACGACTGCTTGTCGCAAAATTGTTTCATTCAATAAGTCGAAATACAGTATAGATAAAAAAAAATGTCCCATCGCTTTTTCGGCCTTCACTCAAACACTTCGTTCTCAGTCAATTCTTTACCGATTTGGCTCAAATTTTCAGCAAAAATTGACAACATGGTTGGCTAAATATTCTGCAAGTGTGGTGCCAAAATTCCGACTCATACTGGTTTTATGACCCGAAAACTAGGAATGAGGGTGGTCCACGCAAATTTATTTTTTTTCGGTAATACAAGGAGTACAGGCCTGAAACTTGCAGGGATGATTGGTGTTGCTATTGGGCATAACATACTAAGCGGGCAGCCCTGTAGCTCAAAGGGCACTAAAATGGGGGAATTTCAAAAACATGACGAAATATGATTTTTCTTCGTAAAACCGGCAAAATGACGATTCTAAAGATTTTCAATTTTCAAAAAACGCTGCAGGGATGGTTTCTATGGTGAGGAACAGAGTTTAAATATCAGGTTCTTTTATTTGTCGAACTTCCTGCTACAATCTGTATTGATTAACAACGGATTCAGTGCTTTGATTCTAGAAGGTGCGGATTTCTTAACTATGGGATTTTCACTCACGTTTTGAAAATTCCCCCATTTTAGTGCCCTTTGAGCTACAGGGCTGCCCGCTTAGTATGTTATGCCCAATGGCAACACCAATCATTCCTGCGAGTTTCAGGCCTGTACTCCTTGTATTACCGAAAAAAAATAAATTTGTGTGGACCACCCTCATTCCTAGTTTTTGGGTCATAAAACCAGTATGAGTCGGCATTTTGGCACCACACTTGCAGAATATTTAGCCAACCATGTTGTTAATTTTTGCTGAAAATTTGAGCCAAATCGGTAAAGAAATGACTGAGAACGAAACGTTTGAGTGAAGGCCGAAAAAGCGATGGGACATTTTTTTTTATCTATACTGTATAAAAAAAATCTATCCCATTTATCTACCTTTCATCACTGCCTTTTGGTGACAACAAATCTAAATCTAAGCTAAAATAGATTTGGAGTCGCGTTTATGACTGTAAATAGGGTTATTTTTCTTTGAGCATAGATCTCAGAAGTCGATTTCTAAATTGCAGGCAGCGTCAGTACGTAGTCACAGTGATGACCAAAAGGACAGACAAAAGGTCTTGTGCAGAAAAAGATAGGTAGGCACAAAGCTGCCTCCAGTGCTATATACCAGCCTGTAAGTGAAGTTTACGATATACAGGGTGTGTCAAAAAAAAACAACCCAGCAGAATTTTTGCTGTAGCAACCGCAAATCTCAACCGATTTGAATGAATCCTGCTTTAAATGAAAGATAAATAAATTCTTGAAAGACTGGTGAAGGCCCTATTAAGATACGATGCTTAGTTCCTGAGATATTTTCCTTCAAACTCAAAACAGAGATTTTGGCAGTGAACAAGAGCGATTCCGTTGCACTTCACAACAAAACGGATTCCTACTGCTGAGGGGCAACAAGACTTTTACAAATGAAGTAACCAAGCATGTGTGGCACCAGAAAAACCTCGTTACGTTAGCCCTGAGCAGTAGGAATCGGTTTTATTATGAAGTGCAACAGAATAGTAAAAAATCGCTCTTGTTCACAGCCAAAATCTGTTTTGACTTTGAGTGCAAATATCTCGGGAACCAAGCATCATATCTTAATAAAAGCTCCACCAAACTTTCAAGAATTAATTTATCTTTCATATAAAATAGGACTCACTGAAATCGGTTGAGATTTGCGGCTGCTACAGTAAAAAATCTGCTGGGTTGTTTTAATCTCTGTTGTGCACTGCCAAAATCTCTGTTTTGATTTTGAAAGCAATTATCTCTGGAACTAAGCAACGCATCTTAATAAAAGCTACACCAGTCGTTCAAGAATTTATTTATCTTTCATTTAAAGCAGGATTCATTCAAATCGGTTGAGATTTGCGGTTGCTACAGCAAAAAATCTGCTGGGTTGTTTTTTTTTGACACACCCTGTATGTGCATGCATAGTGCATGTAAGTGCTCAACTGCTGAGAATAGGCACTTGTGCAGCTAAAATCCGAAAATCAGATGACATGAACGCAGCAAAAGCACAGACGAAAACTCCGCAATCATAGCCATTCTTTCGTTGTGGAACTTTAGGAAAGACATATGAGTCTATTGTGATGGCGGGACCTCATACCGTTGCCGAATTGCCCGCGTTACTGATATGCAAATTTTTTTTGCAGCCGGTGATGTTGGTTGTTATTGTGCATGTTTTCCTAATTTCCAAATTGTTGAGAAGCATTTTCCATTTTTTATATTTTCCAACTTCTTGGGGAGGCGATTTGTGCCCGCCCGGGTTTCTTCGAGCCGTCGAGCCGTTCGCACCGGCAGGTAACGCTGTGGGCGCTGAATTTTGTGCAATTGACAGAACTTTTTCAGCTGTAATACTTCCTCAATGTGCTTTGTGCTTTCACTCACATCTCTTGTGGCCAACTCCGAATCGCCATGCCGAAATACTATCCCGACAATCGGCCGATTCAATTGAGGAAAGCAATTAAATTGACGATTTCCCTTCTGATCAGTTTATCAAGTCGTTAGGCGACCTTTCCCATTCCCTGCTTTCCAAATCGTGGCAACATCACTACGATCATCCAGCCAGCCCGCCACTCACCGTTCGCACACCACTGATCTTGGTAGTAGTAGGCACAGTAGTATCCCAAGCCGTGGCCAATTCAGTTAAACTCCTTGGCCAAATAAGCCGTAATTTGGAACATAGGCGCCAAAATTCGGGGTATTTTATGAGTTGTTGGAAATGACAGCAAAAGGAAGTGGTTCCGTTTTTCTGAGACACATTTATGTAACTACAGTGTGCCTGTGTGCTTGCAACCAAGAACAGCAGACCAGTTTTATGAATAATTTGAGAGTTAGTAAAGGAGAGCAATCAATCACCGCGCAAAAGATTCTATTAAGTTTCGATAATCGATCAGAAATTTGCCCAATGCAGTGGTAGCTGGCAGTTGTGCCAGTTCACAATAGTATTCGATCAAGGTTCGGTAGATGAATAGGTATTGAATGTCGGTCTGGATGCTGTGTAGGCGTTGGTCTCTGAGCAGCTTGACAATCTGAGGCACGTCTAACTTGTGGTTGGAGCTGAGTCGACATAAGCACATGTACAGGGCCACCACGGTGCCGGTGCGCCCGATCCCTGCAGAACAATGCACTACCACCGGATGTCCGTTACTCAGCTGTTTGGCACGTTGCAGCAATGCCAACACCGGACGACCGTGCGGCGGCACCAGGCGATCCGGCCAGTCCGTCCACGCATAATGATTCACTTCCATTGAACGGGCCTCTCTGAAACATTCCACCACTAGATTAGTACTTTTCAAGGCTATAGACGGTCTGAACTGAGCTGCTGAACTGAACGGTCTGAACTGAGCTGGTTGGCTCAGTTCCTCTGAATTTGCTGCCAAAGTTCTAACTGCTGTTGGCTCTTCTCACAATCAGAGTGCTAACCAGTTCTTCCTTGGCTGCCGATTTTATCAGATTTTGGTCTGTACTAAATAGAATCAATAGGAGTTGAAATTATCTTATATTATTTAAACTTATATCCTGAAAATTTCATCTAAATCGATAAAGAATGTGTAAATTGGAAAAGATCGATGCAACATTACTCTAGTATTATTGCACATAACAAAGCGCGAACGGATCCACCACTATTTCCTATAGGGGCCGTCCATAAACTACGACGTTCAGAGAGGGGGTGGGGGTACCCCGAAAAACGTCGCAGAACGTCGGAGGGGGTGGGGGGTTGAGGCAAAATGTTGACGTATTTTTGGCCTTTTTTCGGTAAGGTTTGACGATTGCAGAATAAGCAAGAATGCAGAGAAAGTCAAACGGTTTTGACACATTTTTGTAGTTGTACAACATACAATGTATGTTAGCGTGATTTGTACAGGGTGTGCAAAAAAACAACCCAGCAGATTTTTTACTGTAGCAACCGTAAATCTCAACCGATTTGATTAATCTTTTTTGAATGAAAGACAAATAAAATATGGATTGGTAGAGTTTTCGTTAAGATGCTCTGCTTGGTTCTCGAGATATTTGCCCTCAAATTTGAAACACTGATTTTGGCAATTAACAAGAGTGATTTAAACAACCCAGCAGATTTTTTACTGTGGCAACGGCAAATCTCAACCGATTTGAATGACTCTTTTTTAACTGAAAGTTAAATAAATTCTTGAAAGATTGATGAAACTAACTGGTAAATACGTATGTGCACAGACATAAATTTTTCTATTATTCAGTTGTGATTACGCAGTCAGAAAGGCAGCTTCAGATTTTGAACGAAAATTCGAAAATTTTATTTCGGGGGGGGGGGGGGTCCTCCCAAACGTCGTAATTTTTATGGGGGGTGATGATGAAAACGTCGGTAAACGGGGGGGTGCAAAATTTTGAATTTTTTAACATCGTAGTTTATGGACGGCCCCTAATTTCTTTTTGAGCTGAGTGCTGAGGAAACAAACTGTGCAAAGAAAAGGTTACTAACTTTAAATTGTTGACCACTAGAACTGTCAGTGAAACGGTCTGTTTGTCGCCAAGGTCGATCTGTTCCTGTCGATTATTGATTACAATCAAGGAGCCGTAAGTCTGACTCTGTCTGTGGTTGCGGGGCCAGTACTCGCTACATTTCGGGCAGCCTTGTTCGAAAGTATTGCACAACATCAGAATAACCGAACTCTTCTCTTGCCATATCATGCGCCAGAAATCAATTAGCGTACTCTCAGTGGGGCCTTGACAACAGATAAATTGAAGCGAGCCGCCGGTGTTGTTCACGTAAGAGGCATGAATATAATCACTGGTCGTTGCCGTTCCATCTTTTAGTTTCACTCGCGTTTCGTCTATACATAGCACATCTGCAACAAATAACAGCTGCACTTGCATGCAACGCAACATACCGCTATCACCAGTGTATCGGTTCTTGGCAGGGTTTACCAGAAAAGCTTGAATAGTGAATTGCGTTGGCGTATAAGTGGCTATCTGCTTGAATTCTTCTCTGATTTCTGCCACGTTCTTCTTGGTTGCGTTGTCGACCCAGTCCTTAAAGCTTTCAGTCACCGAACGTAGTCTCTTGCCTGGATCGTCTGAGGCACTCTGGCTGTGTGCTTTTTGTTGTCGTTGTTGGCAAATCTGTGCTCTGCCCCCGTCTTTGCTTGTAGAATCGGAGGCTGACGATTTGTTGGCTTTGGTCGTTCGTCGGCGTTTCTTCTTAGAATCATTGCTGGACGTGCTGTCACTCTGCGAGCTCCCTCTACTAGCCGTCCTTGCTTCACTTGGCTTGCCTCGTCCCTTTCTTTTACTGCCCGCTTGGTCTTCTTTCTGCGGACGGGACATAACAACACAAACAAACAACACCTAGTACAAAAAAGTGATTGACTATGTATGTAGAACACCTACTCTGCATATGACAGAGAAAGTAAACACGTAATCCATTGTTGGTTTTGTGTTCGGTTGAGACCCAGTTGTGTTTGGAATGAGTCAGTGTGACGAGTGCTTAGTGGAAGTGGATGAGGAGCGATCGCGCTGGTGTCTGAACTGCAGCAAATCGCTGTGCAACGGCTGTGCCTTGGACAATCACCACCAGCACTACAGCAAACTGCAACCCCTAGTGACGGTGGTCAAAGAACGAAGAGCGCAAATAGCCAATGCCATACAAACAGCACAACGTTGGGTGAGTTGCACTAGAGTGTATTGTAACTGACTCAGACTGGTCTCAGAGCACCAAAGTGAATGAAGCAAAGGTGGCGAGCGAGAGCAAGGTGCAGCAAGCGGAACACGTAGTGAAGGAGTTGTTGAGTGAGTGCAGACAGTTGATGAGCACCATCGACCCGTTGCAATCGACCTTGGCCGAACTGACAGCACAGCTAATAAAAGAACAACACAGAAATCTGAACGCTGACGTCAACAAAACTCAAGAGAACGCCATGGATACGTTGAACAAGTTAGAGACGCTGGTCTACAAAACCACCCATCACCTCAACAAACAGTCGGCCGGCATACTCAAAGCTCTCACTGACGCCAGCAAACAGTCGCGAACCGTTGACGACCACCAGGGATCCACTTAACAACTGTCTCTGTCATATTTCTTTGTACTATTTATTCACACGTTCGCTTCATAACAGACACTTACTGGTCATTGAGAGAATAAATACACCAAATCCGAAAAACCAAACCGATCGAATTAGGAGAGGTAACATTAGCCACAGGAGAATAGTCTATTTCCAGATCACAACGAATGTTGGGCAGCGGCCCAACCAGGCACTTTCAAAATTTTACACCCCCTTTCCAAAATCCTGAATACGCCACTGCTTTTAGCACGCCCATCCTCAACGCCTATTGGCCAGTGCCATGCCATCATGATGGCACAAGTATAAATCCGCCCACCATTTTGCCCTTAGTACTGCTGATTGCCCTTCTCTTATGGTGTAACTTGCGATCTTCTAACTTTCCTACTTTCGGGGAGGTGATTTGTGACATTGGAAAACCCGCAAAACTTCGTGTACCACTGTGTACCACAGCGTACCGCAGTCCTCACCGTTTCCGTTTTTCTGGGAGACGATTTGTGGTAATATCGAATCGGCGCAAAGGTAATCGGCGCAAAGCGCAAAGCGCAAATTTACGGTACCAGCGCTAATGCGGGAAAACTTTACATGTGCGTTCAGTCGTTCAGTACCAAAATTTACATTGGAGGAAGCCGGTTCCCCCACCCGCCAACCACCCTGACTTTATTAAAGCCTTGGTTTTAGCTTAGGCCTAGGTTCAATCTTAGCTTTTCAGGTTAAAAATGGCTATTTCGTGGGTGGAGGAATGGACCGGGAATCATTTACTGTACATTAAAGCCTTGAACTGGTTAGTAGTCTAACTTAGCTTCTTGTTTGGAAGGTAGCGCGAACGTAAAAAAAGTACTGCTGGGCTGGGAAAGTACTGACATAATATTATTATAATAATTATAATCTCACCAGCATACATGTAACAGGTCATCCGCCGATGGGGGGAGGGGGGGTTGGGGGGGGTCTGGCGCCGGCCGGGGGGGGTCTGAGCCAAAATTTTGGGGGAGGGGGGTGGGCACTAAAAAACGCTCAAAAATCGAAAAAATCGCAATTTTTCGGCTAAAAATTGCCAAAAATCGCTAATTTGGGCTGAAATACAGCTAAAAAGTGCTGTTTTGCAGGCGATTTTGGCAATTTTTGTGTGTGAAATTGTAAAAAATTGCAAAAATTTGCTCGAAAATTTACTTGCCAGAAAAATCGGAGGGGGGGGGTCGGTGAAATCGTCTCGGGGGGGGGGGGGGGGGTCCCCAACCGGGGGGGTCTGGCCTATTTGGGGTGGGGGGGGGGGCCCCCCCCCCCCCCCCCCTGTTACATGTATGCTCACCAGCAATCTGAGAGCACAGAAACTGGTGCTGCTGCGGCGAACCACATTTCTTATTTGCGAATCTAGAGAGTAATTTATTCTGTGTATTCTGTACGTTACGTTGTTACTTACACGGGAGCGGACGCTTTTAGACACGCCAGGCTTACCGCTTGAGAATCAAGGAAATCAAACATCGCTAGCAAACGAGTTGCATACTTTAACTTCAAAACAATTTCCAAGGCGTATTCACAGTACATCGTTCGCTGTTCTGTTTTATTGGTCGTATAGTCTAGTCAGTAATAGCGATCCGCGCGCCTGTCACTCTGACTTCTCTCTTGGCTACGAATACGAATACCAAAATCAGCTGTGAAATTTGCAAACCATTTTTCATGTACGGCTCTGCCTTATTAATCCAGGCAATTTAGGACCACCCGAATTTGCTATGATTAGACCGGGGACCGAGATTGTTAACTTTTACCAACTTATGAAAACCACACTTACGTTGTTGCCGCAGTAGCTTTGTTAGGCGTGCTAGTCACCGTCCCAGCATAATTATGATCGACGCCGACTTCGTCTTCAACGAACGGTACCGTTTCGTTCATCTTTATTTCATTTACAAATGTTAAAAAGCCGTTCCTCTAGGACGGAAATGGGTGGAGCTAATGTATCTGAAGTTATTCTCGGCCTATGCCCCACGCTGATGTGGGCAACGAAACTTATGGATTCCAGAGTGGTATTAAGCTTGAAATATTAACTTGAGTAATTAACAACAATTAATAGTAATTAATAAAATTATTAACGTATTAACTTGAGTCCTTGAAGGTTAAATACAGTGCATATTGCGAATGAGAAATGGTCCTGAGACAATCATCATTTATGGAACGACAAATTAAGAAAAGAGGGACGATAGAATTTAAATTTCGCGGGCTACAGTATCTTAGATGTTCACGCAACCACTGAAAAACTTGCGCCACTTTGCGCTTTGCGCCGATTAACTTTGCGCCGATTCGATATTACCCGATTTGTATACGCGCCATTTGAGCCAAATCAATACAACAGTCATGTCTCGTTAATCTGGACCTCGTTAACCCGGATATTCGCCTCCCGGACAAGATTAGGCCAGGTCCCAATTTTTCCCGATGTTATATGACTCGTTAATCTGGATTTGGTTGCTTTGGACAAAATCCATGCGCAATTTTTCAATTCAGGTGTGAATTTTCAATTGAATAATGCTTTTCGTAGAGTCAGAATGTGATTATTTCTGCCTTTTTAGGAGCTACAATCAGCTGAAATAAGTTCTTGGGTTTTAATTAGGAAGTGTAGCTGCAGAATCTGATATGCAACTAACAAAAAGCTGTAATTTAGGCCTTTGACCCGAAAAAGTGTTTTTTTATCTTTGATGATTCGTTAGGTAAGGTAAGGCTGGTTGGCTAAACTGGAGTGGACACGAATTTCGCGAATTTCTTACTTAGGCGTCGTGATTCTAACCCATACTTAAGAATTATTACATTAGGGTGCAAGCAAACTTCATTTTTTTGTGGTTGGTGCCATACATGGGCCGGAAAAATCCGGAGGGGGGGTGGGGGGTTGAGACCTCGGGGGGGGGGGGGGGGTCCCCCCGAAAGAAGGTAAAAAAACGCCTATTTTGCCTTAAATAAGCGAAATTTTCCTCCCTCCGGGAGGGGGGGGGTGGGTGGCCGAGGGGGTGGTATGGACGGCCGAGGGGGGGTATGGCCGGCCGAGGGGGAGGGGTATACTCCCCTCTTACCCCCGCCCATGTATGGTTGGTGCATTTTAGAGACCAATCTCTCAGCAGGTTATGTAAAGTCAAGCAGAGTGTGGGATTCTTGAAAGAAATATCGCAAAACACTCTTTATGCATCGAAGTACGGTTGCGTATCGGTTGTCATCTGGTCTTCGTTTGGCATGCCATGATAATATCTGCGTTTCCTGTTCGTATGCAGCACTACATACCACTGCATGGATAGGTATGTTTATATCAGTGATATTTTGATTCCATGGAGTGGAGTTTTAGATAGACTGGTCGAAACTTTGTACGCAGGAAGTCATAAAAACTTTTTTTCTAGACGATAGTCTGGGCTTCTTATTCACAATTTCATGATCTCGCGATTTGAGTGTCGAACTACGAAATCCTTTGCAGGTCTCTAAAATCTGTTAAAAAATATGTGACCTGGCGGTTTTTATGGAGGCGTCGGAGCGACCAGGACCGCAGCCCAAGATGTAGACAAGGTCGAGCTCCGGTCTGCGGTAAATCCTAATCTGCGCTATGTTTGCTCTGAACACTAATTTGTCCAATGGAAAAAATGAACTTCTTACCCAATCGCGGTGAAAATAATATAACCCTCTAGAATTCCATTCTAGAAGGTTTGTGGAGTACAATGATGCTTTTATGACCTCTGGGTCAATTTGTTCTGGAGATATGGCCGATCAAATTTTGCAAAAATCGCGACAAATGGGGTTTTTTAAAAATTTCACAACGAAGGGTAGGAAAGTTAGGTAGTTTGGTGGATTTAGCTGAAACTTCTTGGGTGGGGTACACTGGACCGCTGGAATCAATTCTAACACTTTCTACCCTGACAGCTTGACTCTGATGCCATAATTGGGCTTCCAAGTAAGGGGTGGTGCAGCACCAAGAAAAATGGGTTTGTACACAAAACAAATTTTTATGTTAGTAGTAGCAGTGCTGTAATTGTAGACGTTCTCGAAATCTGCAAATTGATTGCGCATGCCTAGAATGGTATTGGACTGCTCAAGCAAATATGACAGAGCTGGACTACCTCATGTTGGGAGCCGGATTACGGTATCAAAGTCAAATTTTCAGGCTGGGAAGTGTCAGAATGGATTTCAGCGGTTTTGAATCCCACCGAAGAAGTTTAAGCTCGATCCACCGAACTTCCTAAGTTTCCTACCCTTCATTGTGAAATTTTCAAAAAAGCACCCTTTTCGCGATTTTTGCGGACTTTGACCGGCCATACCTCCGGAACAGATTGACCTGGAAGCATCATAAAAGCATCACTGGACTCCCCAAAGCTTCTAGAATCGAATTCCACAATCATCTCATTTTCATCGCGATTGGGTAAAAGTTCATTTTTCCATCACGCAAATTAGTGTTCAGAGTAAACGTAGCACAGATTAGGATTTACTCCGGACCGGAGCTCGACCTTGTCTGCAACTTTAGTTACACCTAACTCCATAGAAAGTTATTCGCAAAAAAACCACCAGGTTCTTATTTTTGAACAGACTTTAAAGAGTCACTCAGTCTCTGATTCCATCGAGTCTTTATGTGTTAAGTGGGAAATCGATGTTTTGCGCAGTGAGCGTTGGTGGACTAATAAACATTCATGACTTATATTAAACCTGCCTGCAAAGGGTTTATGGATTTTACGCTCCATTCTCAGGCCATCAAAAATCGGGCCGCTCAACTATGGTACCACAACTTCCAACTCGAATTTCTTTCGTGCTACTAACAGTTGGGACTAAAAAATTGGGCTTTTAGATAACTTTTAGAGTGATTTCAGAATTTTTGGTCCAAAATTATTTTTGAGCGAAAATTTTTTTCGACAACCTTTATTTCATATTGTTAGCTGGAAGCTGGAGAGTCATACAATGTAATGTAATTCAGTATAATGTACCGGTAATTAGGGTAGTGCTTAGCCCACGCTCGGGCACTGTGGTGTTGCCATTACGAACTTACGAATTACCACTTCGTTCGAAGCACGTATAATAATAATAATAATGGTGGTTACAGTTTATTCCAATTTTTGATATTTTGCCTTATAAAAGCAAAAAATTTTGAGCGAGTAGGTATGGCTGACCGAGGGGGTTGGTGCCGACGATTGACCTACACTTCAGTTTCAGTTCATTTCCCATTAGTTGTGTTTTGTGTCTGAATAGAATAAACGGCCAGAACTCGATCGTATCGGGCGCAAACTTAATTTCGTCGGTTCCGAGGTGGTTTGAAATGTTCGTTTTTGAACGATAACTTTTCCAGTAGATTGGTGTCATGGGGAACCCATGTTTTTTTTACTTTTGTTTTGTTTAGTTCCGACGGTGCGATACGGACAGCTTGTTAGCTCGGAGAGGTTGGAGAGTGATTCGCACCAGTTGAAAGTGCTTTCAAGCCTTGATCGGTTGGCAGAAGAAATCCGACATTACCAAGAGCCTCAGAATTCCAACCAGTCTTCCTCCTTATCCAAGGTAACCACTTAGCTTCTGGGGCACTACCAACTTGCCCAAACCAATTTGCGCACAAGTATTCGAATATAATAAACTATAATAAGATATTAAATAATAATTTATCCCAAATTTTGGGAGTTGGTTGGGCACTAAAAACGCTCAAAATAGAAATTTTCGACAAAAATCGACGAAAACAATAATCTGAGTTAAATACAGCTAAAAAGTGCTGTTTTACAGGCGATTTTGGGAATTTTTGTGTCTGAAATTGCAAAAAATCGCAAAAATTTACTCAAAAAATTCGTCAGAAAAATTATTTGTCGGAAAATCGTCTCAGGGGGTCCGCATCCGGCCGGTTTGGCCTAAGTCGGGTGGGGCAGACCCCTATTACATTTATGATAGGATGGTGCGGCGCTGGGAGAGAGGTACACAAATGTAATGTATGCTCATGCTGTTCAGTACAGTCAATAGCGTCTGTTTTAGATTCTAAGAATGTTTTTCAAGCAATCTCGAGCAGAGCCGGTAGCTTACGGACCGCGAGGTGTTTATCTGTACGGTTCGGTAGGTAAGAATGCGCGTTTGCAACCCGCGTGTGCAACGTAACGCTTTTGTAGGATGTGGTAAAACGATGCTTATGGACTTATTCTATGAGTGCTGCCCAACCCACAAAAAAAAGCGCGTTCATTTCCACACTTTCATGAGTGACGTTCATAAACGTAATAATAATACCCGCTTCCAAAAATTAGGGCTCCTTTATGCAGTCTAGTTGTTTGTTGCAGGAATTCACTCGATCAAATTGGCGGCCACACCAAAGTCAGCCAGTCGGCCCGCTCGCATAGATCCCATTCCTCCAATCGTTGACTGGGTTATTGGCGAAGCTCATGTGCTTTGTTTTGATGAGTTCCAGGTCAGTTGGATTTTCAGTTTGTCACAGCTTTCATACAAATGCCGTATTGAGCCGCATAGGAGCCATACCATTTTTGAAAAGATTTGTGTTAACATGCGAAAACGTTGAAGTTTATTACAAGTTTTGTTCTGGATAGCGAAGAGTGTTTACTGGTTAGAAGAAACAAAACGATGATCATACAGAATAGATGGGTGGGTTATATACACATCAGGGATATATATTTTCCGAAAAAACCTAGGCCTGTTTTTTTTCCAGTTTTTTTCGGAAATGGCGGAAAAACTCCAGCTCGAGTTCTCAGTATCTTAGCCTGGTTTTATGATTCCTAATGCTCTAGCGCCTTCCTCAGGGTTTTCAGACCAGAAATACACGTGTTACATAGATACAAATCACGAAACAGGCATGAAGCAGTGCCTGACAGGTTCAGTCAATAAACGCTATATGCAAATTTTCTTACAGCAGATTGAATGTTTTCTTTTATCATGCCAAAGTTGGTCTTTTCTGTTGTTTTTCTAACAGTTTTGAGTCAGTATGGCCTATTATACGTGGCAAAAGTCCATTTTTTAACAGAAAAATGACATAAATGAGCTATTTTTAGCTCGAGTTTTTTCCCGCGATTTATGTTTTTTTTTCGACAAACCGTCTTTTTTTCAGAAAAAAAACGAAGAAAGACACCGGAAAAAACACACCTCACATCCCCATACATGGGCCGGAAAAATCCGGAGGGGGGTAGGGGGGTTGGAGACCTCGGGGGGGAGGGGTTCCCCGAAAAAAGGCCAAAAAACGCCTATTTTGCCTTAAATATGCGAAAATTTCCTCCCTCCGGGAGGGGGGGGGTGGTTCGCCGGGGGGGGGGTCTGGCCGGCCGAGGGGGGTATACCCCCCTTACCCCCCGGCCCATGTATGCACATCCCTGATACACATATCTTTCAATAGTTACCGAGATTGATTGTGTTTTTTATGTCTAGTCCACGTCTTTTCTTGTAGGTGACAGATATAGCCGACGCAATGGTTTTAAAACGGTTTTTCACAGAACTGTTTAAAAGAGGTTTGGTTATGGTTGCTACGTCTAATCGACCGCCTCAAGGTGAGTTTGAGTGTGTTGTCTGAGACCGAGTATGCAGTGTTGGCAAAAAGACCGCTTGGCCTTTTTTCGGGTTTTCGAAATAACTTCAATCAATTGGCTGTCATTCCTGTTCAGACCGTTTACTGGTTAGGCACAAACATACACAACACAACAGTACACAACGGATAACAGACAAACAATGGTACAGTTTCTGACAGTGTCTCTCTCAACTTCTCCCACCATCACCCCTCCCCTAATTACGTATTAATTTGGCTACCCCCGAAATTTCATTTTTTGAGGAGTTAGAGGTGAATTTTTCCTTCAATTCTATGTAAAATGACGTTTTTATCAAAATAACATCTGTATACAGTAACAATTGATAATTCTCTTATTATTTTTCTTTGTTGATGAGCTACAACTACGTACATGTACGTATGGTCTTAGTTTTACATAGAAGCCATCATTGGGTGGTTTTTTGTTAAAGATGAAATCCATTGCCATGGATTGAGGTCGGGACCAATGAAGATGGAGTCAGACTTGGGTTAGCTGAAGGCTGGTAAATTTTCGACCCCTGAGGGGGTAGCGGTGGCTTAGGCTTAGCGAAAAAGTCCGATTTTTATTAAAAGCAAGGTGTTTAGGCTTATTTTTCGCTGAAATAGGTTAAAATACGCTGTTCTCAGCTCATTTACACCTAATCTAGGCTTTGATCATTGTTTTATCATAATTTTTCTATAGACAAGATAGCAAGACCAGACTCGAAATAAGCTGTTTTATGTTCGGTTCCACATCGACTAGGGTGATTTCGAAAGGTTAATGCGAAGAAATGTTACTTAATTCTGTGTTACGTGCTAAGCTCATTTTCCAAAAGCTCTATCAACAATTCCGATGCATGTGTGCAGAAGTATTATGTAAGATATCGATTGTCTAAACGTTTTGTTAATGCAGTTGTTGAACAAGGGATGATGTTTTAGATTTGTACAAACATGGGCTTCAACGCAGTCAGTTCGTGCCTTTCATATCTGAATTGCTCAACAGATGTGAGACAGTTTGTCTCGGTTCAGGGAAAGATTACCGCAGAGCGTCTAAGCTCGCTGCCGGCCAACTCTACTTTCTGTAGGTACTTTTGCTAGTCTAGATAATTAATAAACAAGCCTTTTTAGCAATGCAAGTGCCGACTGTGATTCTGAACGTGAATTGGATGTGATATTCGGAAAACTGGCCAGCAGAGAGACAGACAGTATGTTTAGTTTTGCTGAGGGCAGGTCACTACTAACTACCCAACTGAGCTCGCGCAATCCCTCTTACCGTACATGTAACCAGACATGGGCAAAGGAGGGGCTGAGGGGGGTTGGCCCCCATCAGGCTCTGATCTACCCCCCATCAGCCGACCGCTACCCCCGATCAGGAATTTTTGGGAAGAATTTTGTATAGAAAATTATGATAAAAAATATGCCTGAAATAGGCGTAAATCAGCTCAGAATAGCTAATTTTAACTTATTTTAATGAAAAATAAGCCAAAAAACCCTGATTCTCGCCAAAAAATCGGACTTTTTGGCTTACCACCCCCTCAGCCCCCTGTAGTTGTGTGGTTTCAGAAATTCGTCCGCGCACATTTTCGGTGTTCGGGCACAAGGTGACTGTGGAAAAAACCTGTGGACAGGTTTTGGATATCGAGTTTAAAGATTTGTGCGGGAAGGTCAGTTTGTTTACAGTTAATGAGATTGATCCGCTTTCACTTTAGCCGCTTGGTGCAATGGATTACTTGTCCATAGCGCAAGTCTTCCATACGGTCATTCTTAGAAACATACCCTTATTCTCTATGAACAACGTTAACGAAGCCAGAAGGTTTATCACACTCATAGACACTTTCTATGACCAGAAGGTGACAGACAGCAACTCTTTGCAACTGCCTTCACTGTCTGCCAACGGTTTAGGTTCGTCTGATTTGCAGTGCCGCCACGTACCCTGACCAGCTGTACAAGACCGACGCCAACGATCTGCGCAAGTTGCATGCCAACCGGTCTAACTCCGATGTTCTGGTTCAAGATGTGAGTTCCTATACATTGAACGTATCACTGAGCACTAAGACTGCTGTTTATTAACGGAACGGTTAATACAGTGTGGCACCTAAATTGCTTAGTTTTGCTACAGGGTGACCCAAACATAACCTACAACGTTAGTATCGCTTTCTGCCGCCGGCACAGTTGGTGCAGTGATTTAGGCCGCAAAGCCACTGTGCGCGTGATCGTGCGTTCATTCTCTCGGCGGGGCAAGTTTCTTGCCGCTAAGAGTTGGTCGTCGGCGCAAAGCCCAACCCAGACAACCGAAAGCTGGTGACAGCGAGTAGGTAAATGGGAACCAACTGGAGTTGCCGTTGCACCTAAAGCTACAATAGCAACCACACATGTGTTGGGACGTACGGGAACGGGGACAGCTACCGCTGAGACGCCCAGACTTACACCAAGCATGTGTGTCGGCTAGTAGTGAAGGAAGCACAGCATGTGCCTGATGGACCCACAGTTACCGCAGTGTGGCCTAACGCAGGGGTTACGACCGCCTCGTCCGGATAATCAATCCATCCAACGCTTTCTGCTGCTGTTCTGCAGGACCAATTCAGTAAGGGCTCAAATTGTTCATCTGATTGTGCCATTTTACTTAAATAAAGCGGAGCCCTTAACTCCAACCAACGCTCAAAATACAGGGAAAACGTAAAGACACCATTTTGGCTCCTACGTCAACGTTTCTAGAAGAAAGCGCTCCCCTTTTATTTCTGAAATGGATCAATACTCAGTTAATCAATAGGGCGTCGACCGTACGTGGGCCGGAAAAACCCGGAGAGGAGGCTCTGGAGGTCTCCAGGGGGTCTCGAACAAAGTCCAAAGAACGCCTATTTTGCCATTAAAAAGCGAAAATTGTCTCCATCAGGGCGGGCGGGAGGGGTGGGCAAGAGGGTATGGCCGGCCGAGGGGGTATTGGCCGGCGACGGGAGGGGTAAACCTCACCCTAACACCCGGCCCATGTATGGCGTCGACTTTGAAGGAGCATTATTTTTAACTATTCAAATAGTTTTATCTGTTCTGTTCTAAGTTTGCCGTTATCGCCATACCAAACCAAGCAATATGGTGGTTTTACATTTTGCCTTATGCTTTGAGTTTTGGTTGGAGAAGTAAAATGGCACGATTAGATTAACAATTTGAGCCCTTACGGAAGTGAATCGGTCCAACAGAGAGCAGCAGCAGTAAGAGTTTTAATGTTGTCGTTATTTTCGGGACTCCCTGTACTAATACAGTATTAGCCATAAAAAAGACCGCTCTAAGCTCTTTTTTTTCGAGTTTTCCGAATTATTTCAAATGGCCGCCATTCTGTTAGTTTTCAACCGTTTTTGGCACGATTTTTATTATTATTTGTCAAGAGTTTGTTTTGGCCATGTCCCAGTCTGCTGGCCTTCTATAGCCTCGAGTTATGCCCTTCCGAAATTAACGGACCCGAATTTTCAGACGTCAATTTTGAACGTAAATATCTCATGAACCCTTCATCGGATCTTTTCCAAATTTTGCAGGTTAACCAATCTTTATATAGGCGGAAGAGCTCAGCTTTCAAGCGCAACCGGTTAAAATCTGGCGGATTTTTAGTTTATATAGAGATAGTGCATATAGAGATGCAAAATTTGGGAACGATACGATGAAGGGTTCGTGAGATATTTACGTTCAAATTTGACGTCTGAAAATTCGGCTCACTTCATTTCGGAAGGGCATAACTCCAGGCTACAGAAGGCTAGCAGGCTAAACTTGACCAAAATAAACTCTTAACAAATATTAATAATAATCGTGCCATCTTTTCATTCGGTTGGAAATTGACGGAATGGTGGCCATTTGAAATTTTTCGGAAAAACTCGAAAAATGGTCAGGCTGCCTTTTTTTGCTAACACTGTATAATTGAAGCGTTCAAAATAGCAAATGTCTCAGTCCATAAAATAAAATTGGAGATATTTATTTTTCATTCAATTCGAATGCTGTATTTACAATATCGGTCAGTAGCAATGGTTCTACGTGCGTGAGGACTTACCTCAGGGCTAAGTTTAGTTGCCTAAATACTAAAAATTATGCGATTTTTTTAAAAAATATTGAAAATTGAACTTAAGTTTTTTCGCATTTTAAATTCGTTCAGAATTATTCTTAAATAATGTCACATTGATGTTTATGAATTGCGCTATTTCCTGACTTGTATAACGGTTGCTTTTTACTACAGAATTTTAGACAGCCCAGATTTTAAACAAATTTTATGAAATTTTTTTTCGATAAACCATTCATGGGCCCAGGGCGAGTCCTCCCCTCAGTCAACGATACCTACTTTTTTCGCTTTTTAGAGCAAAATCTGCAATTGAATTGTCAGACTTTCTATTGATACACCTAAGAAGATATCAATCCATCCTCCAGATTTTACCAGCCCGTGGTCTGCAGCCTTGCACAATTGTTCCACAGTGTCAGAGTTTGTGTTCTGATGTAAACAGCTTAAAATCCGCAAAAATGTGGCTTGAATTTGTTAGTTTGAACGCTTCAATTTAAATTCGTTTACAAATTTTGTCACTGAAAATGTTATCACTGAAATCTGTTTAGACTGATCATCTAAAATCGGAGTTCACGGGACTGGAAGAAATTTTTGCATTCGATAGAACAGTATCGAGGCTGGCAGAAATGCAGTCGCTTGAGTATTGGCAGTATAGGGAACCTCAGCGATAAATCTTGAAACGTCAACTGCTTTTTGTATAGTTCTTCCTCAGAAGTTTGACAAATTTTATTCATAGATTGCCTTACTGATCACATAGTCACTAAAATAGTCTCTGTGGTGTTGTAAATAATGTAAGTGTACAGGTTATGCACATAAGACATGCTATGCATCACAATGTGATGTCATAAAAGCAATCAAAGTTTAGCTTGAAAATATTCTTGACTTTATATCTTCTCGTTCGGCCTTAGGTGGCAGCAAAGGGCGAACGCCGGAAACAAAGCGTTGCATCTTAACTTTGTTCTAAAAGATAATGTTCAGACGCACGCTCAGGGTTTGAGGGTTCGTGCCGTTGAGGGAATATCAGAGAATTTTGGACGTCACTTCATAAAGTTTGCATTTATAGTATGTAGAAGCAGCAATTAATAGAGATTGTTTGGTGAGAGCTAATTGCTAGCTCCAACAACAGATGGAGGGTTAGCAACAACAGCAGAGTTATACATTTACACTTGTCACCGTTAAAGCGAACACATGGAAGCGCATACCCATACATGGGCCGGGGGTGAGACCCCCTCGGCCGGTCATACCCCCTCCCGGAGGGAGAAAATTTTCGCTTATTTAAGGCAAAACAAACGTTTTTTGGACTTTTTTGGGACGCTTCACCCGAGGTCCCCAGACCAGACATGGGCATTTAACGAAAAATTAGACAAAAACTTTGATTTTACCATCCTCTCAACCCTCCTCAGAATTTGATAATTTGCCAGCCCTTCAGCTGAAATGCTAGCCCATGTCTGACTACGAGACTCCCAACATTTTTCCTCAAAGACGGGTCTTCAACCCATACATGTAACCAACGATTTTGAAACTAAGTCATGGCGCCATCTGTATTTGAAGGGATAAATGTGCAGCTTACCCAAAACTTCTGACATTGCTGATAGTTTTCAAAGTAATTGCGGCACTTTGTTCGGTTGTATCCGTTCTCTGTGAGACACTTCTGTGACAGCAACGACTCCTGCAAACCAACACAATTAGTCTGTCCATTGGGTTAGGTGTAGCTGGGGGAATCAGGGAAGGTCAGAAATGGACTATATTAATTATTTTACTTCATGACTATACGAGTCCGGAACGTGCCTTGTACTGATGCGTCTCCTAGGGGTACTTTTATATTTGGCAAAACAGGCCCCCGGGGCGGGCATGCCCCTATTCTGATGTGGTGATCATTTGACTCGTCAGGCGAAATGCTTTCAAATGATATAACATGACCATTTTGGACGATTTTGTAAAAAAAATAATCGATAAACGATATTTATCGATAAAACTTGTTAGTTTATAATTAATTATGATCATTAAAAACATTAATTTCTGTTTTTGTTCTGCTGATCCATCCAGGTATTGGTCGGTTGTGTCCCGTTAATCGGCCGGCCGGCCGGCTCGCGGCCGCCGGTCAGCGAGACGGTCAGCGAGAGGCGGCTATTCTTAATTGACTTTGCGTTGGCCGCCCGGCACGCGCGCACGTTGCTGGTATGACATGGCATCAAAGGTAAACGCCACCAAAGGCAAGGTCAGTCCCAGTGACATTAACAAAGAATACTCTGCTTATTGCAGCTAATTGCCCAATCGTTTTTTTCGGGGCAGGTCGTTTCCGGTTCTTGCAGCAAGATCGTTTCCGGTGAACCGCTTTAAAGGGTAGGAACTTTCAGATGTTGTCAGTTGAACAGCTAAGTCATCTCTTGAACGCCGACTCCGTCGTTTCGGCCGAGATACTTAGAACCACTTAACTGTATCTGCTGTGTATCGTTTCGGCCGAGGTGTTCAGCATGGTCAGGCCCACCCAACAAACTGATGAACCTGACGTGGTCAACTTTATCCTCAATGCCTCAATGTGGCCGATAAGAGTTCCACTCTCCGGTACTCGAAGGACCTCGGCTTGCTGCCAAAACCAACGCATCAGCAACAGCAAGGAGCGGGCGAAAAAAGGAGAGGGCAACCGGTCAAGTATGCGGTGGTCAGAGAATGCTGGAAGCCGAACTGTGCGGGAGAGGTTGTCATTCAACCCAAGCGGCTTCGAAGCGGGACAGTGTCGGACAGCTACCGCTGCCGCAGGTGCGACTCAAGGCGCAGCACGAAAAACTGTACTCAGCAACAATTACATACAGCAGCCGGCGCTGTACTTTATTATGGTGAAGGATCTTTACTAAAGGTCCTGGGTCGTATGTTCTCAGCCAATGCGCGCGTGCAAGCGGCCGACGCAAAGTCAATTAAGAATAGCCGCCTCTCGCTGACCGGCGGCCGCTAGCCGGCCGGCCGATTAACGGGACACATAACCGACCAACCAATACCCTGATCCATCCACTGTCCTCTCAACTCAACTCAATCGCTTTATGGACTAGTTAGTACCCACTTCAAAGCATGGATTGTCCTCTTGTCGTCTCCGAAGTTCTTTACTGGTAGCTGATTTGAGGTCTGCGCCAGCCATACTCTGTTCTATCACGGGCGTTCTTGTCGTTCGCTTATCGGGCGGGCACAAATCGCCTCCCCAAGAAGTTGGAAAATGGAAAATCTGAAAGATGGAAAATGCTTCCCAACAATTAGAAAATTAGGAAAACATGCATATCAACAACCAACATCACCGGATGCAAAAAATCATGTGTTGCATTTCAGCATTTTCAAATCTGTATAGCCTAAAAACATTGTCGTAACTTTTTACCAGTAGGACTGGTCGAGCAGTCGACTGTTATTGACGATAATCTATCAGGCACTTGTGCTATGGAAGAGGCAAATGTTCGAGTCAGTCTGGTCCAGGTCTGGTCCTACTCGAAATTTGTGGACGTCTTACGCCAATCAAACCCTGCCTCGTGTTCGCGATTCTGCAACTGGAAACAACTACACGTTCAGGCGCAAAAGGCTACGTGGAAGCGGTGCTTGGCAGTATGAATGCAAGTCTTGTCATACTGCTCGGTACAGCCTGTACAAGTCTGCTAAGTTGACTCGACTGAAGAGACGACAGGCAGGCCGACCCCAGACTGGCGGAGGGGCAGCAAGTGAACGTGAACTATGGTGCTGTTAAACGAGTCATTCTTCAACCGGATGGTAGAGTGATGTGATGGTTGCCGATATTAATGCCGGCCACCATCCACAATGCCGACCTGCAACTGACCCACAAATAGCTGCAGAGCAAATGCGCCGTGAAGAACGAATTAGATATAGGTTTGTTGTCAGGCAGTGTAAACCGAGACGACAAGTACAAAAATATGTAGCATCCTGGGATGGGAAGCCAAAAGGAGTCTGTGCGCAAGGCCACAGAATACGAGTTCTTCAGCTTTAGCTTGCCAGGGATGGACTTGATCATGGTAAGATTTTTTATAATTCGACTTATTGAATGAAGCAATGCGACAAGCAATGGTTCCAGCTTGAGCTGTTGCGCTAATTTTCTTCATTTGCTCTTAGTACTGCTTATTTCCTTTCTCTTATGGTGTAACTTGCGATTTTCCTACTTTCGAGGAGGCGATTTGAGACAGTGGAAAACCCGAAAAACTTGGTGTACCGCGGCGTACCGCACGTCTGTACCGTTTCAGTTTTTCTTGGGAGGCGATTTGTATACGCGCCTATATATTGAAGAATTACTTTTCCCTTCAAGAGGTGAACTATCCCCGCGCCGCCGTACCCATTTAGGATAAGTACGGTTCGCTCCGTACCCAAATAGGATAACGCCCTACCCATTTAGGATAAGTACGGTATAAGTACGGTCCGCTCCGTACCCAAATAGGATAACGCCGTACCCATTTAGGATAAGTACGGTATAAGTATGGTTCGCTCCATACCCATTTAGGATAGGCACGGTTCGCTCCGTACCCAAATAGGATAAGAACGGCATTAGAGCCGGAAATCGGCCCAGCCACTCTCATAGCTAAGGTGAAGAACAGTTCCGGATTGTTTGTATTTGAATAAACTTGAACTTTGTATCCTTTCTTCAAATCATTAAGGGTTACCATCCCTTCGATCGAGGCCTCAGGTGATGGTACCGGTATCATGTCTGGCATCCCTTAATGATTTGAAGAAGGGATACCATACCATAATGGTATCACCTGAGGTCTCGATCGAAGGGGTATGTACCATATGTCACACCTGATGTGATTTTCTCGAATGTAATGTCTTTGCTGATGATCTTTTATCTGCAAATCAACCAAGACTATGCGTGGCCGTCAAGAACCTGCCGCTCCGCTAGTCGACGTAGTGGGGTCAAGCCAGTGGCGTATCCAGGGGGTGTAGGGTGGGTACACCCCCCTTTGCGGTGGAGGTAGGAAGAGAAAGTCTGTCAAAAATAAGCGAAACTAATGAATTACGTATGTACCAGAACTGTCTATTTTGTGCTCAGAATGCCTTTTAAATGCGTTTTGGGAGGCTAAATATTCAAAATTTTCTCGGCCTGGTCGGGCAGAAGCCCAACCTGGCCACTTTAAACTAGTAAAACTTGTAATTTCTGTTAATTTTCAGCCTGGAGTGTGTTTTAAACGCGTTTTGTAAGGCAAATGTTGCTAAATTTCTTACCCTGGTTGTGCAGGGGCCCAACCAGGCACTTTCAAAATTTTACACCCCCCCCCTTTCCGAAATCCTGGATACGCCACTGGGTCAAGCGTGCTTCGCTACACCGTATACTGTATGGTACCACTTGAAGGTGAATATGCATACCGATACCCTATATGTCGTTATTCACGGACTGTATAAGGTTTCATCAAAGGCTGATTTGGCTATCAGACGCTCTAAGCACGCCGCCCACCCTAACTTGGTTCTGGTTAAATAAGCTTACATTTAGGTCCTGGTTTAGGCTTAGGCCTAAGAAAACTAATTGTTTATCTTTTACAAAGATTAGCCGGTCGGCCGCTCAAAAACTGACGGCTGATCTGCATCTGCAAACTTGTACAGTACTACGTACAGTACGTAGTAAATAAGTAAGATAAGAAAGGCGTGCACGTTTCGATTGCTTATAGCACAATGATGATTGGCTAGAATGATTGGTCTCTGCGTCAGTGTTTCTTGCCTATTGGCTGATGTGATGCTTTTTATCCTGAGTAGTAAGTTTATTTATTGTTGCTTGTAAGTTGGATGGAGCCGCAGGTGGGACGGTCAGTAGAGGTGTGTGTTAGGCTGTAGTCTCTGTGTTCGCACTCATCCGCATTGCAGATGATGACGATTAGTGAAGAAGAGTGGAGAGCCATCTCCAAACCAAAGCCTCAAGTTGGTGCGGTTTCTGAACAACCTATAGTTGTGTCTGTGCTTGGTCCTTATCTTTACTTGCACGGACGTTCTGATGTACATTTATTCGTGCATTGCAACTGATACGGTACGTTCTAGTTTTAGGATATTCACAAGCAGCAGTCGACAATAATCAACCGTTCCTGGATTGACCAGTCTACGCTAGTATGTTATTTAAGCAGCAGGCGTATCCGAGAACTTATTGAAAAGCGGGTAGGAGAGGTAAATTGTGTAGAGGTCTGGTTGGTTGGGATCACTGGGTAAAGAGTTTTGAAAAGTTGGTCTTCAAAAGCGGATTTTAAAGATTGTATTCTTTCTTAGGCTAAAATTATCACTTTTATTTAATAACATGTTTTCATTTGCAGCCGATTTATTCTTTCTACAACTACGGAAGCTTCAAATGCAAATGTACACATGTTGTTGGATACGCTTGTGCTTATATGTTAGGTACGTGTACTTCAAATTCTCGTTTTCAGAAACTGCCTCAAACAAATTTTAGCAAAGATGACTCAGAGAGCCGGTTTGAAAGACATAGTATCGGAGCAGAAAATTTCACTGCTTTAAATCCACAGGTAACAAGATAAATAGTACTGTATGTACGCATGAGAAACTTATATCGTCACAACTGTTTACTGTAAGCTGAATGTGTTTTTACCACTTTCAGAGCAAGGGCTTCGGAGATATAGATGGCAGACTGGGCGAAGACTTGGTCGACGAAATGACTGTCCCTAATTTAGAATCAAGTAAGTACTCTACATATCGTCACCACTATGGTAAAACGAGCCAAGTAACAGAAAGTCGAAATCGAGAAAATCGCCTTTTAAATATTTGTTACATTTTCGTGAATTAGCTTCAATATCAGTTTAAATATTTTTTACCTAAAATACAAGTACATAATTGGTGTGAAAAACATTCTGCATGTGTCACTTGTGTTAAATTAAGTCAGCTAACAGGAAAAGCACAAAGCACTTGGCTCATTTTACCAGGATCACGTGATGATGTCCGCGCACATGCCTCTGATTACATGGCTGTATCTCCTGACACAGAGCCAATTTCGACTTCGTTCCTTCGCCAAAACGTTTTTAGGTGCTTTAGCTATAGTTTTTCGCACTTAACTCCATTTTTTCCATTTTGTTACTTGGCTCGTTTTACCATAGTGGCGACGATATGTACATGGTGCGTTGCACAACGCTGGTACGTAAGTCCACCTCGCATTGGTTTGCAACGTAACATACACAAGGTTAGGTACCGAACCGACATATCTTTTAGAAACTGAACGATTACGTCTTCCTGTGGAAAGAGAAACAGATGGGGCACAGTTCACTTCCTTAACCCGCAAACTAATTTCCGAAATCATACAAAGGTAACAAATACATCAGTAAACTGTGAATCCGTGGAAACATCGGTTTTGGCTATTTCTCAATTTTCATCAAACGAATGAATTTTTGATAGATTCGTCCGTTTTGAGTAACTGTTTTAGTTGTGTACCTTAACGACACAGACAGTACGGCAGCCTTCCTCTTATTTGTTTTGTTGCGTTATCTATATAAATCAGTCGTCACGCCTAACTGCACAAATTTAAAGTGTGCACTGTGCACGTTTTAAAACTCAAATGTTACAGTCTATGTTTCCAGTTTTCTTCCTTGCAAGTGTTTTTAATTTGTCAATGGCATATGACAGCTGTTAGTTAAAAACATAATACGGGAACGGGATGCGCAATCTACACCCTGCCGCGTTTTACAAGTTGCTGTTATCGCAACCGTTTAGATACTACCGAAATCGCAAGAGAAACGGAGATTTGGATTTTTTGGTACGTATGTGTCCGCGCAATCAGCGATCGGTTTCCTGTCTGCCTGTGGTCGAAGCTTTGATCAGACCGACTCAGACGTCGACTACTGCTGAATCCGGTCGGCCGCCTCACGGATCCCTCAATTCGAATAGCTCTCACACACACTTAACTATGGCAGGTATGATGCACTTATGCCGTTGGAAAGTCCGCCTTTTAAAAAACAGGTCCAGCACCAAGTTCAAGTTAGTGAAGCCCCAGAAACACCTTATTTGGTGTCCTCAAAAGTAACCATAGGTCATAGAAAAGATACGTATAGTGTTGAGTTACATTGTTGGATGAAACGTTGGTTCAGGCGCATTACGAAAATGCGGACCAACCAGTGCTGTCGACAAAGCTCTCGCAGATACAGTGGCCGCGAGACAGCGCTTTTACGCCGAACCTTCGAAACAGGCAGCTAAATTATACCGATCATATTTTTAACGCTAACAACGTCTTTTTATTCAAGGTTCAAACCTCTGCTGTGCAAACCGAGTCCTTCTCCAAAAAGACTGAGACCATCGGCGTTTCTTCACAGTTGCCCAGTTGCAATGTAGGTCTGGTACCTATTTCTGTGCGCCTTCTATAGTGGTCGCGCGCACAGAGACTCCAATGAAACATTGGCCTTAGATGCGCTAATGTATGTACGTACTGCCAAACATGGGCCGGAAAAATCGGTTGGGGGCAGTCAAAATCCGAAAATTTGGGAGTGGGTCTGCCGGTTTGGGGAGTCGCGACGATTTTGGTGGGCGGGGTCAGTCAGGAACAAAAGTCGGCTTCAGGTGGGTGGGTGGGGTCGTTTGGGGGGTCGAGGCCTAGTTGGAGGTGGGCAAACCCCCCGGACCCCCCGCGGTCCATGTATGCGTACTGCATGTAATATACAGTATAGATCAAAAAAAATGTCCCATCTCTTTTTCGGCCTTCACTCAACCGTTTCGTTCTCAGTCAATTCTTTACCGATTTGGCTCAAATTTTCAGCAAAAATTAACAACATGGTTGGCTAAATATTCTGCAAGTGTGGTGCCAAAATTCCGACTCATACTGATTTTATGACCCGAAAACTAGGAATGAGGGTGGTCCACGCAAATTTAATTTTTTTCGGTAATACAAGGAGTACAGGCCTGAAACTTGCAGGAATGATTGGTGTTCCTATTGGGCATAACATACTAAGCGGGCAGCCCTGTAGCTCAAAGGGCACTAAAATGGGGGAATTTCAAAAACATGACGAAATATGACTTTTCTTCGTAAAACCGGCAAAATGACGATTCTAAAGATTTTCAATTTTCAAAAAACGCTGCAGGGATGGTTACTATGGTGTGGAACAGAGCTTAAATATCAGGTTCATTTATTTGCCGAACTTCCTGCTACAATCTATGTTGATTAAAGGCGGGGACTAAGGTAGGCTTGGTTTGCCCTGCACGCCAAAGCTACTTTACTGCTAACGCCCACTCACACTTTCGACTAAACCATTCATACTCACTCTTTCTTCCAAAATCTTCACTCTATTATTATCCTCCTCATAGCTCAGGATCTGATCAAAGCCACTGGGGACTTACCTTCCGGGGTATGTGGTGTGCAGTCACCTTCTGCATAAACTGTCCCAGCAACCTCGCAAGGGTCGCTCAAGCCCCTTTCAACATTCGCATTATTGATGTATGGTTTAGAGTGCTGAAGATCTTGAAGCCACACTTGCTGTATCACTTCCTGAGTGTGTGAGCCCATTACCCCCACCTAATTTTCTCTTACAGCTCCGATGCTACTTTTCTGCATACTCTCAGCTAGAAGTGTTACATCCTTTGATGCTGGGCTGCCAAGCTGCGCTATCGCCTCAGCGATTAGATCCCTGATGTGGCTTTTCTCTCTGCCATTCGCCGGCCTGCTCACCACAACCACAGCTTCGCTCGCTCTCTATAACGCTTTTCAGCCCCGATTCTCACTATCCGCTGCTCCAATTGTTGTCTGGTTCCAGTAATGAAGTTGGTTTCACCACCGATGCTACCCCGCTTGCTCCAGTTGGTTGAGACGTCAGGGACTACCAGATGGACAAGCTCTCGTTCCAAGCCACTTTACAGCTCCTTCCTATTCCTACCCCACCCTCTACTAACTTCTTTCCCTTATCAAGATGTGAGAAACATCTTTTCGTAGGTAACGTCCCACTCTGCCATACAAAAAGGTGCGTCTGTTGGCCTGATATCACAGCTAATCGCTGATGGCCAGGGCGAGAAATACAAAAAAAAAAAAAAACAACAGATTCAGTGCTTTGATTCTAGAAGGTGCAGATTTCTTAACTATGGGATTTTCACTCATGTTTTTGAAATTCCCCCATTTTAGTGCCCTTTGAGCTACAGGGCTGCCCGCTTAGTATGTCATGCCCAGTAGCAACACCAATCATTCCTGCAAGTTTCAGGACTGTACTCCTTGTATTACCGAAAAAAAATAAATTTGCGTGGACCACCCTCATTCCTAGTTTTCGGATCATAAAACCAGTATGAGTCGGAATTTTGGGACCACACTTGCAGAATTTTTAGCCAACCATGTTGTTAATTTTTGCTGAAAATTTGAGCCAAATCGGTAAAGAATTGACTGAGAACGAAACGTTTGAGTGAAGGCCGAAAAAGCGATGGGACATTTTTTTTGATCTATACTGTATGTAGCGACAAATGTTTTAGACAGTTGAATGTAATCCAATTGATACAGACGGAAAAGTGGTGGCCCATGCAACCATTCTCGGTACTGACGCACACAGACAAAGACGGTTTGTATATTTCACATTTCAGACAGCCTCGATCGTAATGGTCAACTGCGACCAGTTAGACAACCGTTTGAGACAGAATACAACGACGACGATATATCGCTTTGCGTGAGCACAGATGGGTGTGATAAAGTTGTACAGGTACGTAGTGTGGGGTGGTTTCGATTTAACTAATTAAATACACTTAGATATGGGACAAGAACACAGTCGATTCCGTACCAATAGAACTTTCCTCGCGGGTTGATTCCTTTTTTTCACATTATTCAGTCGGCTTCTGTGATAAGCAAATTCAAAGTGGACAGCGGCGACCGTGTGTTGCAGTTGAGATGGTGAGCAATCTTTTCGATTAGTCAGAGCAGAAGTACTCTTTATGTCGGTTCAGAATTGTATGGCAAGCAAACCGACCGTGTATAGTGTGGTTGACGCAGTAAAAGGTGGGGTCTGTTCGAATGGAAAAGCAGTTATTGTGCAGGCCAACTCGCAAGCCCAATACGTGCCTGCCACTGCTGCTAAACGGTACTGGTTAAGGAGGTGCTAGCGGAAATGAGACTTTAAATGGAAAACCTTGACCACTACTTCTGTCATGACTTTTAATTGTTTTTACTGACTGATTTATTGATATCATTTTTTCCTGCTTTACCAGATGGCCGTTTATGTTGTTCAACAAGTACCTAGTAAAAGGCACAGCACAACCTCGCATTCTATTGTTTTTTTCACTTAGCACAGCAGGCCTACAATGTACGGTCAAGCAATCGACATTTTGAGGTTCTTTTTGCGTCTGCTGGGCGTCCGTCCATCTTAAGTTTTTGAATTTATTTTTGCTTCAAACAATCAACGCCCCCGTTTAGACCCATGGTGTGAGCTAAGGTTGCGTAGATTAGTGTTTCTCGTGCCAAAACGAGCCACAGCAGTAGCACAGTCCAAGGGTTTGGTCCCCAATCTTTCTGTGTTTAATCTGTATATTCGATCGACAGATCCGTACTTCGCACTATGTACATCAATGCGCATTAACAGTTTTGTTAGCAAGTTTCCTAAAGGATTTAGACTTTCAGTTAGGTATGGGCAACCATTCTTAATAATAAATGACAACGAAAATATGCTAAAACGGCGGATAGCATGACCGGATATAACAAATTACGCAAAAAACCGCATTCGATTCCATGAAAAATGAGAAAAATACGATTTAATAAAGGCAATTCGGTTTCTTCGAGCCGTTCCAGCCATTCGCACCGGCGTGTAACGCTATAGGCGCTGAATTTAGTGCAATTGGCAAAACTCTTTCAGCTATGATACTTCTTCAATATGCTTTGTGCTTTCACTCACATCTCTCTTGGCCAACTCCGAATCGCCATGCCGAATTCTACTAATCGGCCAGTTGAGGAAATCAACAAAACTGACGATTTTCCTTCAGACTTGAACGATTTCAACTCTTGAAGCTGTGGTACTTCTTCGATACGTCTTGAACATCCTGTCCAGTCACATGTTCTGATCAGCTCCGATTCACTAACCAGCACCATCTGGAGAATCGGCCGATTCGCCTGTGGAAATTAAACTGCCGATTTTCCTTCAGAATTCCCATATTTCCTCGACACACCCTGCCCTGTATTTTTCAGTTCTTAGTTTACCCCCTAAAATATGTACCCCTTAAAATCTGTACCCCCAAAATTTGTACCCCAAAAAATGGTTTCTGTCCCTGAATTTTTTGCGCCCTGAATTTTTCATGTTTCTTTATTTTATTTGTCCTATTTTTGTGCAGTTCTGCTTTTTTTTGACAATTTTTGCGATTTTTTAATTTCAGACTAAAATTGCTAAAATCGCGTGCAAAACAGCGCTATTCGGCTGTATTTGAGTCCAAATTAGCGATTTTCAGCCCGAACTTGCGATATTTTTGTGATTTTTGAGCGATTTTTGGTACTAAACCCTATAATTTGGACTCAGTCCGCGGCCGGCGCCCCACATCTGCAATCCACTACCCTTAGGCGGATGACTTGTTACAGTACATGTATGGTATTTTCATGGTGCTTGCTTTATTTGCAATAAAATTTGTACCCCTTAAGCTTTTTACCCCTCCTCCATTTTTTCTGTTCTTGGAAATTTTATCTTCTGAATTTTTGAGGTGCTATTTTTTGAATGTTGCCTTTTTCGGGGCAATAATTTTAGAGTGGACAAAAAAGCACCTAAAAATACGGGGTGCAAAAAATTACAGACAAAATTATTTTAGGGGAAGAATTCTAAGGGAGATGATATTTCAGGGAGGTCGGAGTTGGCCAAGAGAGAGGTGAGAATGAGCACAAAGCATATTGAAGAAGCATGACAGCTGAAAGAGTTCTATCAATTGCAGTAAATTCAGCGCCCACAGCGTTACCCACCGGTGCGAACGGATCGACCGCTCGAAGAAACCGAATTGCCGACCGCGCTGCTCACTCACACTTTTTACCACCCACCAGCTCTCACGTGAAACTAGTTTGACGAAGACGGGAGCTACCGTATCCTGCGATTCACGCATATAACCTGCCGATCAAAGCGCGAAATTTGAATTACCTAACTACGGTAAATCCCTGCGGGCGTGGAATCTTTTTCTCTCTGTTCAAGTTGTTGGTTCGTGATTTTTTAATATTATTGTTGTCTCTCTGACAAAATAATAATAGTTTATAAATAATTACATGTAAAAGATTTTTGTTGTTATTGTTGTTGTCTGTGTCTCTAGGATTATTGATGAATTGAACATAAAAAAGTTTTTGTTTTCATGCAGGCTTTTGCGCATGGTCCGCAGCTCAGAAGGGGGCAGCCAAGTCTGGATGCATGGTTGCCGGGCCAAATGCTCAAAAGTGCGGCGCGAAATTCAAATTTTGGTGGGAAATTAGAATTTTTGCAAATGTTTTCGCGGGAAATTCGAAATCTTCACCTAAAATTTAAAATTTTGACAAAAAACTGACAAAAAACCGGATTTTCAACACACGTTTTGTCAAAAATTCGAAATTTTCCATGAAAATTTGCGAAAATTCCTGGTTTGGTGCGTAGTTGCCCGGAGGAAGCGTAGTTGCTAAAATTGACTTCTGTGGCTTAAAAATGCATTTTGAGGCTTTCTAGCAGTTTCTGGCAACGTTATGTATATTTTTATTTTCGTCCGCTCTCCATGCACATGTGTGTAGCGAATGCTTATTTGTTGCCGAAGACACGGTAGCAAAGCAGATCATCAACAAAACAAAAAACTGTAGGAATAATGCATAAGCACCGTTGAATATTCTTGCATAATTAGCCTGGACCGCACAACCGCCGTAAACGATAGCTAAGCACTAAGAGACGCCCATTTTTTGTCTTCTGTCGAAAACTCTGTAATTTAAGTTTTAAATCACCATTTACCAAGATAAAATATATGTTGTTTGTTAGAGTTCCTTCCTATTTTTAGCTCTGTACAGACAGACTAATGAATCCGTCTCTAAAAGCTAATTGCTTGTTTTCTGATTTTCAGTAAAGCATTTAATTCAAATTTTACGCTTTGATCAGCAGGTTATACACGTAAATCGCAGGATATCGGTAGCTCCCGTCCGCGTCAAACTAGCCTCTCAAGTCCAGCACTCTTCTTCTAGTCTCTCTGTATATCTCTTCTGTCTTGGTTTTTATAGAGAAGACGGCTATCCGTCGTTCAATTACGAATATGATGCGAAGCGAATTATGTGGCTTGACCGAATGGATGAATGGCGGAAGCCACCTAAATCTTAAATAGGAATATCCTATAGTCTGTTCAATAATAATTGTGAAGCAGAAGCAGTCAGTCGCGGGTGTGTTGTTTGTTTTGCCCAGCAAACTAACGTGAAGAAAAGAAACAAAAACAGAAGGAGACGATGACGACAGCGACGCCGGCAGAACGTGAGCAACTGCGCAAAATCATTCAACAGTGGAACGAAAATAGATTGGACTTATTTGCATTGAGCGAACCGAGTCAGGTATGTGTGCGAGCTCAAGTTCCTTTTATTAGTTGCCATTGCCAAGTTCAGCAGACTCATCTCCAGCTTAGGGCCCTCGAATTTAGGAAATTTCCGAATTTGGTAATCATTTCGGGTTAGGTGTAGCTGGGGAGAGAAAAATCAGGGAAGGTCAGAAATCAGTAAGTAAAAACCGTAGTTAGAACGGATCAGGTGTAGCTGGGGGAAAAATCAGGAACCGAGCTCAAACAGAAATTAATCGATTGTTTTTTGGCAATATTCCAAAATTTTGAAATCGTGAAAAGATGGACATGTTATATAGCGCTTGAAACCCCTTCGCCTGACGAGTCTAATGATTACTACATTAGCATACGACGGCACTTCCCGGAGTCCTCTTTTGCCAAATATAAAGGTACCCCTAGGGAGCATCAGTATAAGGCACGCCCTGGAGGGTCTGTTTTCCAAATATAAAAATACCCCTAGGGACGCATATTATAGGGCACGCTTCGGAATCGTATAGCCATAAGAAAGTTAATTAATATAGTCCATTTCTAACCTTCCCTGATTCCCCCCACCTACACCTAACCCGTTTGGGATCTACCATTTAGTAAAAATAATGAAGTTTACATGCTCATTTGACCAGGTAATGAATGAATTTTAACTGTGTTATTTCAAGCTTTTTCTGTTTTTGCCTGGCATTTTCTTAATTATTTTACTTCCTTGCTCATCTCATTGTAGTTAAGATAGCCTAATTACACTAAGGCAGCCAGCAATATTACAGAAAGAAAATAGGAAAAGAGTAGATAAATTTAGGTAGTCAATATCCGTAAATCTAAGGGTGGGCCTACCGATTTCGGGATCAAGGCCATTTTGGTAGGTGGGTCCGGGAAGAAAAGTCTGTTTCAGGTAGGTAGGTGCTTTGGGTACGTCGAGCCATGCATGGGCCGGAAAAATCTGGAGGGGGTCTGGAGACCTCGGGGGGGGGGGGGGTGCGAAAAAAGTCCAAACAACGCCTACTTTGCCTTAACTAAACGAAAATTTTCTCCCTCCGGGAGGGGGGAACGGGGAATGCGTATGGCCTGCCGAGGGGGTGTATGGGTCGGCGAGGGGGTGTCTCAAAAAATGATCACATTTCTTTTTACTGCCATTTCCGCAAATGTTGACCAAATAGGCTGAAATTTGGACCATAGGTGCCAAAGTTCGGGCAATTTTATGTGTTAAAGTTTGGTGCACTAGACTTAACTCATTCCCGAGAAATTTCAAAAAAAGTGAAATTTGGTAATTTCAATAGTGAAAGCCGGTCACCGAAAAAATGATCACATTTCTTTTTACTGCCATTTCCGCAAATTTTGACCAAATAGGCTGAAATTTGGACCATAGGTGGCACAATTCGGGGAATTTTATGTGTTAAAGTTTGGTGCACTAGGCTTAACTCATTCCCGAGAATTTCGAAAAAAGTGAAATTTGGTAATTTCAATAGTGAAAGCCGGTCACGAAAAATGGAAACATTTCCTTTTCCTGTATCTTTTCTAATTTTTGTCGGAATTGGATGAAATTTGGAGTGTAAACGCAGAAGTTCAGGGTAATTCGTGTGTAAAAAGTTGACACATGAACTCCAACGCTATCGTAGAGTTTAGGCGATAATGTAATGTAACGTTTTTTCGGTGACCGGCTTTCGCTATTGAAATTACCAAATTTCACTTTTTTTGAAATTTCTCGAGAATTAGTCAAGCCTAGTGCACCACACATAAAATTCCCCGAATTTTGGCATCTATGATCCAAATTTCAGCCTATCTGGTCAAAATTTACGGAAATGGCAGTGAAAAGAAATGTGATCATTTTTTCGGTGACCGGCTTTCACTATTGATTTAACAAATTTCACTTTTTTTGAAATTTCTCGGGAATGAGTCAAGCCTAGTGCACCAAACTTTAACACAAAATTCCCCGAATTTTGGCACCAATAGTCCAAATTTCAGCCTATTTGGTCAACATTTGCGGAAATGGCAGTAAAAAGAAATGTGATCATTTTTTTGAGACACGCTGTCCTGTAGATACCGCGTTTATACGAGGACTGCAAAAATCTGGTGGGAGTATGAGTTGACCACGAAAGGGGTTGTCCGATTTCCCAATAAAAAGATGAAAAAGCGCTCTAAAGTTGCCGATTTTCTAAAAATCGCCAAAAATTTGGGCGACGGGGCTGGTGGCTCAAAAACCGGAAATTTGTAGGTGGTCCTCTATCGACATGCCACATGGGGATGTTTTTGTACCTGCCGATAAGGGCCATTTTTGTGTGTGTTGGTCTGCTACTAGCCCCCATTGTGTGTGTCCCGGTTCGCTCCGTGGGCAGGTTGCGTGATGTTGTATTCTAAGATCTTCATGAAAATCCTGTAAAGGTCGTGGCCCCACTATGCTTAGCCTTATCGGTTCAAGTGTAATTTTGTCAACAGTTAGGCTTTCCTTCCTTCATCTGCCTCACAGGGAAAACGTCTTTTGAGATGCGGTTACTGCGATCTGTTAACGTACAGTTACAGATCGCATAACAAGATCGTATTTAGCGTAGTAACGATGTGATAATGCAGCGCGGCGCCTCTGACTGATGATGCGTTAAATGAGATCTGCTAATGTACATTTACAGATCATCTGCAACAATCGCATTAGCAGATCACGTTAACCGTGCTACAACAGTCAGCACTGCGTTCTGGAATGGCTTTGGTTGATTCGTATTTAACGCATTTAACGTATTAACGATGTGCTAATGAGATCTTTGTAGACAGACCGTCTTACGATAGTTAAATTCTATGACAAGCTACGGTTAATGCGGTTACAAGGCATGGTTAATGCGATGACAAGCTAAGGTTAATGCGATTACAAGGCACGGTTAATGCGATCTCTAACTGTAGATTAGCAGATCGTAGTAACCGTATCTCAAAAGACGTTTTCCCTGTGCCTCTTAATATGACGTCGTCGGCACCGAAAACCTTTTTGTGTACTTCAGTTGTTTGCATTTTCTCTGTGCTGCGCTCTCTGCATGTGCAGTATTTACTCTTTCACTGGGATCGCGCTTTATTGGACGTATTTCTATTGGTGCAATGCAGTTTAATACTAAGAAACAGCGTCCGTGCCTTGCGTGTGTCGTCTGTATGTTCAGGTTTTTGCGTAGCTTTTATTGTTTGGCTTATTTTGCTAGTAGTAGCTGTTTAGGGCTGTCCCTCTGCCAGCAGACGGATGGCTGTCATAATGGCCTAGGGGCACATAACAGTATGGGTGATTGATTGCCCTAAGATTGAGACTTACTAATTCGATCCTCCTCCAGTTTTCCGTGAATGGTTTCGGCAAATTATTACCGTAGTATTTTTACGATTTCAGTGTTTATGTGACGGTTTCAGGATCTGGAGTTTCACGGAGTGATGCGTTTTTACTTCCAAGAGTCGGGTCAGAAAGTGGCCACCAAGTGTATTCGAGTGTCCAGTACAGCCACGACACGTGCGGTGATTGAGGCGCTGGTGGAGAAGTTCCATCCTGACATGAAGATGTTGACCAGTCCTAATTACTCTTTGTGGGAGGTGCACGAGAGTGGGGACGAGCGGAAACTGGCGCCTGACGAGAAGCCTCTGTTAGTGCAGCTGAACTGGCACAAAGACGACAGGGAAGGTCGATTCCTTCTCAAGAAGGAAGGCGCCGATCAGTACCTGCCGCTGGCTGTAAGCACTTTGCTATTTTTCTGAATGCATTGAAGTAACTGATAGATTGAGGCTTTGCAACTGAATGGCATGAAGCGGAAGTACTCTAAACGAGAGAAGAAGGAGTTGAAGCGAGCGCAGAAAGAGGCTGTGGCACGTCAGAGGCAGAACCTGCCGCCGCGAGCCTTGGAAGCAGAGGACGTGTCGGCCAAGCTCTATACCGAAGTGCCGCCCACCACCTTCACTCGCACCATATCCAATCCTGAAATTGTGATGAAGAAGCGGAGGGAGCGCAAACTCGAACAGAGGCTGCGGGAAATGGGCGAAGGTACTGCTACTTGCTTAACTGCACCTGCACGCCGTCAGCCTTCCCCTGGTTGCAGTGTTTCAAATGACAGAACTCTTTTAAATTTGCTGGGAAATTCGCATACATCATTCAATTCAGCTAAAATTTTCAGTGCATGCATGTTTAATTAAACGTCCAATTTATGTTGAAATTTTGAATCTGTAGCTTAGTCGGTTCGTGTGAAACGGTGATTGTACGAAATCGGAACTAACCATCATAACTTTTTTGTGCGTTCATTGAAAATCCTAATCAATCAAGGAAACCTTTTTTGTAAGAAATCTTGAGAAATCATCATTTGCTTCTTTAGAAGTACTTAAAAATGTGAAATGTGATAAAGAGTTTTTGCTATCCAAAATACCGCCACATGTGTTAGGTCGGCAAAGGAAGACTTTCCCTGTTTTCCGGTAGTCTAAGACCAAGTCTGTGCTAACCGTTCAGCCTTGGTGTGAAGTTCTGTGGTACATGAGTCTACGTTTTCACGTTGTTGACAAACTGCTATTCGTTTGTTCACTCGATCTAATTTTTATTGTCCGGCAATTTCTTTTTGGATTTTAATGGAAAAAGTCGATTAGTTTAGAGAGCATTTCCAGCGAACAAAGCTACGTAGCTGGGAAGCTGAAAATTTAGCACGAGGAATTGGCGCGTTATCTAAACATTCATTCATTCTACATTTTAGCTCATTCGATTGAAAGTTGCGGATTTCCCAATTTAAGGTCTATTTTTTTGCAGAGTTCGTGCCGGTCAAGGCTGTATTTTCTCGCTCTGTTTGTGTCGGCCCAACCACACCTTTTTAAACTAAATTTTTTGTTCACCTTTAAGTTCCTTTTGTGAAGACTAATTTTTCAAAATTTTCTCGTCATCCCTGGGCATAGCGCCAACCAGCCCTATTCAAACTACTAAAACTGCTAGTTCAATGCTCAGAATGTTTTTCAAACGCTTTTCTGAAGGATAATTTTTCAAAATTTTCTCGTCCTCATTGGACGGTAGCGAATGACAGCAGGTGTGCGGCACATGCATTACATCAATTTTTTTGGGGAAGAAAGTTCACATTGGTGTGAAAAATTTTTGAAAACGTCAGGAGGAATTTTTGGCTTTTGTCAGTTAGTGGTTATTTTATCGCCAGAGAGAGCGGCATGAACCTTGTTTTGAAACATCCTACATGAAAGTTAAATATTCTGTCTACTTAAATGCTGCACGTACTTGAACGCGCTTGCTTTAAGTTTTGTTTTGCGCTCTTTTAGCGAACAGCCACTATAGTAGCGCCAAAGGGATGTACAGTAAGTAGGGACAGTTTTAGCGCCCAAATACAGTGGGTGATAAGTAACCTGGGCATTGGGCACTTTTTAAAAATGAAATTCAAACTCCCCATTATACCTACGACTACAATGTAGTAACATTTGGGACGAAGAATTACGTTTTAAGTCAAGCCACGCATGTAATCACACTAGCATGCGCGTATGAGAGCCGCCACGCAAGCGTCTTGAAAAGTATTAGTGAAAGTAGTCAGAGAGGCAGCCACCGATTCCGGTCAACTTTTCATCGGCATCTGCCGCAGTAGTTTTGGCATGCTAATCCTGTTTAGGTGCTCGAGTGAAAATGACTTAACTTAATTCGCTTTCCCCTAGGTCGGGGCGTTGCGGAGCCTCAATGAGTGCAGAGCCCGCTTCCACTGCTGTCGGTTTTCAGGGTTTGCGCGTATCTCTTGCAGATCATCTTGGATTGTATCTTTCCAGCGGGTTTTTGGGCGCCCAAGTGGTCTTTTCCAGCCAAGCTCTCGCCACTGGTGTTCATATAGCAGTCTAGGGGTTGCGTCTGGGGGCATGCGTTTCAGGTGTCCATACCATCTTAGTCTGCTTATCTGGGCCAATTTGGATGCGTATGGCTGCTTGGTTCGCCTCCGAATCTCTTCATTCCTTACAAAGTCAAACCATTGCACTTGCTCGATTCGTCTCAGCGCCTGGTTGTCAAACACGTCTAGTTTCTGTGCGTCTCTTTTAGTCAGTGCCCAGGTTTCAGCGCCATACAGTAATGAGGAAGCTATTACCGCTTGGTAAATCTGCATCTTGGTTATTCGCGAAATGTCCCGTCTTGCCCATAGTGGCTTGTACAGTGCTGACATTTTGGTTCGACAAGTCGCAATCCTTCGGTCAGGGTTGGGTTCAGTTCGCCGAAATCACTTCGCCGAAAATCGGTTCGCCGAAAAAGTTTCGCCGAAGGTTCAGTTCGCCGAAGGTTCAGTTCGCCGAAAATCAGTTCGCCGAATGATCGGTTCGCCGAATGATCGGTTCGCCGAAGATTTTAGGAAAATAGGCCCCCAGTCTAAAAAGTACGCTTTTTAAGCTGGTCTTCCAAAGCCTAATCCTAAACTTGACCCTAGCCCGAAACTAGAGCTTAAAGTTAGGGAAACTAGAGCTTAAAGTTAGGGCCTGTCAGCGACGGGGGGCCTATTTTTCTCATTCAGACTTAACCATCAGAGAGTGAACTGAAACGCGACGTTCCTGGCTGGCCACATAATTGTTTGTAGCAACTGTCTGAGAACCGTAGCTGACCACTGCCCGTTTTTTTCCTAGCGCAACCAGTGCTAGCGATAATAAGTCCAATAATATAACAAACAATAGACTCTAATAATAACTCCAATAACATAACAAACAATAGACTCTTATATACACAAGCAAACGGCCTTCACAGAAGTGACAATACAACAGACTCTAATGTACACAAGCAAGCAGCCTTCACAGAAGCGACAATACAATACAATAATAACGGAAAATTATGCTTAGTACGAGAGGTTGTGGGCGATGCCTCTAAGATACGTTATGGCGTCTTGGTTGTGGTATCTGTTGACGATGGTGTGGAGCGCCTCGTTCAAGCGTCGGTGCGTGCACTGGTTTAGTGGGAGGTGGTTGCACGCCGGCCGCCTGGAGCTCAATTGTGTTCTCTCGGAGCTTTTGTTCTGTGCGCAATCCTGTAAGTTAAGGCACACAACGTCCGATTATTACAAGCAGAGTGACCTGGTCGACCATGGTCATTTGTTGGGGAGGGGTAGTTATACCCTCGGGTCATTTCAAACAATGGACACAAACAATTATGGCGGGCGCCAGGCCGGCCAGGAACGTCACCAGCGCCACCTAGGTTTCACTTCACTTTCTCTCAGCTTAAAAAAGCGTACTTTTCAGACTGGGGGCCTATTTTCCTAGAATCTTCGGCGAACCGATCATTCGGCGAACTGATTTTCGGCGAACTGAACCTTCGGCGAACTGAACCTTCGGCGAAACTTTTTCGGCGAACCGATTTTCGGCGAAGTGATTTCGGCGAACTGATCGTATCCCCTTCGGTCAATATCCCGTTCACACGTACCACTGGCTGATATCACTGATCCCAAGTACTTGAAATCCTGGGTAAATTTGACCTGGTGCCCATTTATATTCAGGTAAGGTGGGGGGTTGAGGTAGTCTCCTGCCATCAGCTCAGTCTTATCCCAGTTTATGGTCAGTCCCAGCTTTTCAAATTCATCACTGATCATGTACAATCCGAGCTCTAGTTCTTGTAGGGAGTGGGAAAAGAAGACTATGTCATCAGCAAAGTCTAGATCTGTCAGCTTGTGTTGGCCAATGCAAAAGCCCTGTGTGGCTGTCTCAACATTCCTCATGGCGTAATCAATGGCTGCATTAAATAAGGTTGGCGCTATCACACATCCTTGTCTTACACCAGTCTGAAGTTCGAATTTTTCTGATTCGCTGGCACATGCTCGTACTGCTGCTTTGGGGTTTTGGTATAGCACTCTGATCATGCTTCTCAATTTGTCCGGGATTTGAATCAGCTCAAGTATTCTCCACAGTCTTGTTCGGTCGATCGAATCAAAAGCTTGCCGTAGATCAATAAAGGCCATGTACAGTGGTCTCCGAAATTCTCTTCCAATTTCCACAATCTGGCGCAGTGAAAAAATCTGGTCAATAGTTGACTTTCCAGGGGTGAAACCGGCTTGCTCTGTCCTCCTTGTTTTCAAAAAGTGTGGAAGTGCACGATTAAGGATGATTCGGGCTAACAGTTTGCTTGGACTTGACAGTAGGGTAATTCCACGGTAGTTTTTACAGTCTTCTCTGGACCCCTTGCCTTTCCATATAGGGATCAGTATCCCATGGTGCCATTCTTCGGGTACCTTTTCTTGTTGCCAACAAAGGTTAAGGAACTCTGTTAGTTGGTGGGTGGTTGCGCATCTGTCAGCTTTCAACATTTCTGGGGTGATTTCGTCAATTCCTGGTGCTCTTCCACTTCTCATTTGTTTCAAGGCTGTAGTTACTTCTTTTTCAGTTATGTCTTCTTCCCCTCCAGGAGTTCGTTTGGGTGTCACTCTGTCAAGTTCAGATGGGGCTTCAGGGGCTGGGCGGTTTAGTAGCTGTTGAAAGTGGTCTTTCCATCGTCTTATCTTCAGATGCCTCTCGTGGATTGTATGGCCATTTTCATCTTTCAGCGCTCCGTCGATTCTGGTTTGTGGTTTTGTCATGGCTTTCAATTCTTTGAACATTAGGCCTTGGTTTTTCATCTCAGCCGCATCCTGCAATGCTTTTGCTCTGGAGTTCCATATATTGTTCCGGTCTCTCTTTATTAACTGGTTGCGCAGTCTGTTCAGCCTTTTGTATTCATTCCAGTCCCGTTGCAGGTAAGCTTTTCGTCTTTCTTCTATAGCCTTCCAGGTCTCAGCCGATATCCAGTCTTTTTTGGGCAGTCTTTCTGTGGTAGCGCTTTTCACGGCAGTATGGAACATCGTTCTAGTTGCATCCCAGTCTTCTTCCACATTGCCTGTACTGGAGTACAAGGTTTGCAGGCTCTGCATCTTCGTCGTGAACTTGTCATGGGTGCTCTGGTTCGCTAGGTTGATTCTTGGGAGTTTCTTTCGCTGCCTTGCTTGATACACTGACTTAGGTGACATTTGGACTGTCATAATTACAAGGTTATGATCTGAGTAGATGTCCGCACTTCTGAACACACGGTAATTGGTTGTTGAGGATGCATCTTGGCTTCTGATCGCCAGGTGGTCAAGCTCCTTCCTTGTTTGTTTATCTGGACTAGTCCAAGTCAAGCGATGGATGTCTTTTCGGGGGTAGAATGTTCCTGGCAGGCGTAGGCTGTGGTCCGCTAGTAAAGTCAGTAAGCGTTCTCCATTGTTGTTGGATGCCACAGTATGGAATGGTCCAATTAGGTGTGGGTGTCTTCTTCCAGGGTCGCATGGCTCTGCGTTCAGGTCGCCCATCAGAATAAGAAAATCGTGGTTGTGGATGGCTTGTATCACTTTCCTTAGCTGGTCGTAGAAATGGTCTTTATCTTCATCCTCAGCTTCGTTAGTGGGAGCATAGGTGTTGACTATCGATATGGCTCTCTGTTTGCCTTGAAGTCGCAAGTACATTATCCGATCCGACACTGCCTTCCATTCTTTTAGGTTGTGGGAAAATCTTCTTGTCAGGGCTACCGCAACTCCATTCCTCTTTCGGTTTGCATGACCAGACCAATAGATGGTGTACTTATCCACTGTCAGTTCTCCTTGTCCAATCCATCTTGCTTCTTGTACTCCACAAATCTCGACACTAAGACGGGTGAGTTCGTGTATCAGGGTTTTCTCGGATCCTATTCCACTGAGCGTCCGGACGTTCCAGCTTCCAACTCTGAAGGAAGGTCGCTGGTTGCGGGGGGTTCCAAAGGTCCAATTCCGTGGGGTTCGCCGGTTTCTTTCTTCATTTAGGCTCGCAATCAGGAAGGTTTAAGGTGGCCGGGGGATTAGCCCTACGCACCCGAGTTTTTTACGCCTTAACTGGCGGCCATTTAGAGCCTGACAGGCAAGGTTCCCCTGGACTGGCAATTGGCCATTTTAGAGAATATTTAATTTTAGAATATTACTTAAACAATAGGGGGGATGGGTAAGGGCAGGCTGGATGCAGGGAGGGGACATTCGGGGATCTAAATGTCCCTGCATCGAGGGGTGGGGCGCTTTTGCTGATTTTGGCTTGGTGGGGCTCATCTTCAGCAGAGGCCCCCAGTTTGACACCATCCCAGGTCTGTCACATTTGACGCCGCAGGCACCCCTAAGAAGGGATGCCCAGGCAGCGCCGCATGCACGGGCCTGGAATAGTGTCATTGGGAGCGCTGAAGAGGGACCCCTGAGCCGTCGAGTGAAAATGAGTGGTATTCTAAGCTGCCTGCTCTAAAATAGGATCTTAAAAAATGTAGTCTGCGCACGTGATATAAGTGTATATTTTATAAGGACTAAATTCAAAATGCGTAGTCCAGGTTTGGTGCGTTGAGAAAGAGCTGAGCTGACTGTCTAAAGCAGAATGTGCTTTGTGTATGTGTCGTATGCAGCGCCGTCCTTCTGTTATACACATAGTAAGTGTGCTGCAATGCAAGGCCGTCGAGCAAGCGCCTGGCATTTATTTAGTTATCTGTCAGCAGTGTTGTGGTGTGCTTTGCAGGCGGTAGTTTGAAAGTTTATGGCAACGAGCTCAGTCCCAACAAACCGTACGTCACTCTGCTGGTGTCGTCCCGCGACCGCACCGACAAGATCCTTAAGGACGCGTTGGACAAGTACGGCTTCGACCGACACGACCCGGCCGACTACTGCTTAGTGGAGGTTTTGTCATACGCCTTTGTATTTTGATTTGGCTTCTGACTCTAGTTTGCCGTCTTTGGTGTGTCGATCGACTAATTTTATTAAGGTGACGCTGCCGGCCAACGAGAACCAAGCCCCAGAAGCGTCTGCAGAACACTTGGCGCCGTTGAGCGAGCGAGTGCTGGACGAGGACGAGGCTCCTCTGCTCAGTCTGGCCAATCGGCCGCACCCCAGAGGTAGTGCATAAATTTAATTGCTGCTTTTTATTGTCTTAATTAAAAAGCTTTCAGCTACTGTTGTCTTCCACGTACGTCGACGCCCCACCGACATGCCTCGTGGCCGCACCAAACCGTTGCCCTCCTCCTCTTCCGAGCAAGCACTGGAGGGCGCAGTGGCCGCTCCTGCACTGCTAGAACTCAACCCCGGTACTATCTCTCTCTCTTTCTATCTCTATCTCAGTCTGTACCGCCGACTCTTACATACAGACGGATCGGATACACAAGGAGAGCCGCGCGTGCACGTGATTCGGCCCAACGTCACTGAAGTGGGCAGCGACCGAGCGCTGTCGCAGGGCCAAGTGCAGAGCTTGCCGGTATAGTTTGATTCGTGCCTAATTTCGGGGCAACCTTCAACTCGTCCGTTGCAGCTGTTCGGTCCGTACGTGCACCCGAGACACTGCGTACTGGCCTACATGGATGGAGTTGTCACTCTGACGCCGTGCACGCCATCGGCCGAAATTCAAGTCAACTCGAAACCAATCGCTGAGACGACAATCTTGCGTCACGGCTCTATCATTAGAATCGGCCGTTCCAATGTGTTTCGGTTTATAGAGCGAACTACGGAGGTAGCACGCAGACGCAGAGGTATTTGCATTGTTGCCGTAGTTTCAGCCGTCCACTGCAGCAGCCTACCGTTCGGCCAGTCTGCCGAGAAGTCATTCCTTACCTAACCGGTAAGTGATTGGTCGGTGCTAGGTGGCATGTGCATGACTGTTGGTTGGTGTTGGTTGGATGATACGTATTACTGACCTTAAAAGGCGCAGACGTTTGGTTGGGTGGGTGGCGGGCACGTTGGTTCAGTTCAAGCATGGCCTTCTCTTTGCTCTAGCGAGAGTTCTTTGCGCAAAAGCGAGCAGAGTAAGCAGTCGCAGGAAACGACGTTCGGCGTCGATGTCAGCGATGAGTCGGAGGAGGGAATCCGAATGGTGGCGGTGGAGCTGGAGACCACGTTTGAGGTGGACGGAGACATAAATACAGTGGCAGTAGGGCCTGGTTCTCGTGAGCCGTAAGTGACCAGCGCTTGACAAGTCCGGGAGCTTTTTGTGACTGTCATTGGCTTCGCTCTGCATTGGCAATGCCGCCGTTTCACGCTCGGCTAACGCTTCTAATCCCCTCATCCTTTCGGGCGTGTGCAGCCGCTCTGTCTATTACCGTTTGCGCTTATTCAAATCGCTCTACTTTTGCATGTTGAAAAGGCACAACTGATGGTGCTGCTTGCTCTCACTGCACTCCGTCGCTGTTGCAGTGTGCCCGTGTCGCCTTTGCCGCGATCGCCGTTCACCGGCCGAGACTCCATCCCTGCCATCATCGAGCTGCTAGATAATGGTAAAATTGCTGGCCGTTAGTCAAGCATATGCATATTGACTTGTTGTGTTGCAGCTGAGGATAGATTTCTGTCAGTGGTGGTGCGCGACGTGGAACCCGATCAGGTGCCGTTCAAGTTGGCCGTGGCCTATGTGCTCTACATGTGCTGTCGGTATCGAGTGTCGCCGCACTACCGAACGTCGCTCCTGCCAGATGAACGCGCTCTAAAAATGGCCAATTTCTTGACCAAAACTGTCGGTCTGTTGCACGTCACAATTCAGGTGAATTTTTGAAAGATTAACAAAATTTCCGATAAATTTCGAGACGTCTGACTTCGGAATCGGAACTGCCAGTTTCGATCGGATTCGGAATCGGAATTCCTGTCGGTCCCTAGCCGGTGGGGCAAACCTCCCTATACTCTTTCTTTCTTGTATTTAAGATGCATTTTGCGAGAAAGTCAGCTTTGAGGGGGCAAGCAGGGCCATCTCACGGATCTGGCTGATATTTATATCTATTAAAATAGAGCACAGTCGAAGACCAACGGTGCATGCCCGGCCACCAGCAACCCCCTAGAACCGGAGCTACACCCCCTCAAAGTTGGGTCGGCAGCAATTTTCGGGCTCATTTTAATAGCTCTGACACTCTCCATTCAAACGATCACCCTTCATTCGTTTCTTAAGCTAGGATCCCGACTCGCATATGGTTTTGTAGCTGGTCCAATGGCCTTTCATTTTCTGGTATCCCCGTTTCCAGATCGTAGCTGGTTACCGAGATATTCGCCGAAAACTGCGAAATTTCCACAAAATGCCACTCCGTTTTTTTTCGAAAAATCTTTTTAACTTTTTGTGCAAAGGCCCTGCCAAGCTAATGTTTTAACAAAAGTTAGGCATGAGTTGGCCAAACAAAATGAGCGCCCCAAAGTGTGCGGTTAGGGGGGGGGAGGGGGGGGTATTTTGGCCTCTCAAAGGTGTTCGAAAAAAATTTTTTTCTGCAAAGCTTAGTTGTTAGCACTCTGTTATATGCAGTTTTGTGTGCTGAGTTCGAAAATGCATTCAGTTTAGCTTGATTCGCTCTGGATCGGGAGAAATTGGCGTCCAAAGTTGAGACCAACCCTTTTTCTTGACTGGCACTACTCGCTAGTATGACCATTAACCGCGGTGCAATGCAGTTTTTCTTATGTAGTTTTTGCTGCTGAATCCGAAAAAAATTTTATTTTTGCTCTACGTTGCCTACTTTTGAAGATATCGGCATTTTCATGATTTGGGAAGAAAACGGCTGCACTTGCTATAACATGCTCGTTTGAAAGGTGACTCAATTCAGTCGCATCTAGCGTACAGAGCCATAAAAATTTATATCACCTAATGCAGTTTTTGCCGCTGATTACGAAAATGACATCTGTTTTTCAATCTGACTGCTCCTGAGCTACTTATGTAACTTTTATGCCCCTGGTACTCAGACAATAAGTTATCTGTCAAATCTGGACGTAATATGGTATCTATCTGGTGCAGTTTTTTCCGCTGATTCAGAATATCATCATATTTTTGCGCTATGGCTACTCGGTCGCAAGTTATGGACCTCCAAAGTTTCATTAAGAAACATGCCATGAGAAGCCGTAATCCTGAAATAAATGTTCAGTGTTCATGCATTTCTGAAATGAACCTTTTGTCAGTCAATAGTGCACCCGACCTATTTTGACCCGCTGAGTTCAAAAATGGCGTTTGTTTTAATCTATAGTTACTCCTTTTGGAGATATATGAATATTAATGCAAATTTTGTTTGATCAGTAATATCTCAAAATTGAACAGCAGTAGAGAAAAACAAAGGTCATTTTTGAACTCAGCGGGTCAAAATAGGTCGGGTACACTATTGACTGACAAAAGGTTCATTTCAGAAATGCATGAACACTGAACATTTATTTCAGGATTACGGCTTCTCATGGCATGTTTCTTAATGAAACTTTGGAGGTCCATAACTTGCGACCGAGTGGCCGTAGCGCAAAAATATGATGATATTCTGAATCAGCGGAAAAAACTGCACCAGATAGATACCATATTAGGTCCAGATTTGACAGATAACTTATTGTCTGAGTACCAGGGCATAAAAGTTACATAAGTAGCTCAGGAGCAGTCAGATTGAAAAACAGATGTCATTTTCGTAATCAGCGGCAAAAACTGCATTAGGTGATATAAATTTTTATGGCTCTGTACCCTAGATGCGACTGAATTGAGTCACCTTTCAAACAAGCATGTTATAGCAAGTGCAGCCGTTTTCTTCCCAAATCATGAAAATGCCGATATCTTCAAAAGTAGGCAACGTAGAGCAAAAGTAAAGTTATTTTCGGATTCAGCAGCAAAAACTACATAAGAAAAACTGCATTGCACCGCGGTTAATGGTGATACTAGCGAGTAGTGCCAGTCAAGAAAAAGGGTTGGTCTCAAATTTGGACGCCAATTTCTCCCGATCCAGAGCGAATCAAGCTAAACTGAATGCATTTTCGAACTCAGCACACAAAACTGCATATAACAGTATGCTAACAACTAAGCTTTGCAGAAAAAAATTTTTTTCGAACACCTTTGAGAGGCCAAAATACCCCCCCCCCTCCCCCCCCCTAACCGCACACTTTGGGGCGCTCATTTTGTTTGGCCAACTCATGCCTAACTTTTGTTAAAACATTAGCTTGGCAGGGCCTTTGCACAAAAAGTTAAAAAGATTTTTCGAAAAAAAAACGGAGTGGCATTTTGTGGAAATTTCGCAGTTTTCGGCGAATATCTCGGTAACCAGCTACGATCTGGAAACGGGGATACCAGAAAATGAAAGGCCATTGGACCAGCTACAAAACCATATGCGAGTCGGGATCCTAGCTTAAGAAACGAATGAAGGGTGATCGTTTGAATGGAGAGTGTCAGAGCTATTAAAATGAGCCCGAAAATTGCTGCCGACCCAACTTTGAGGGGGTGTAGCTCCGGTTCTGGGGGGTTGCTGGTGGCCGGGCATGCACCGTTGGTCTTCGACTGTGCTCTATTTTAATAGATATAAATATCAGCCAGATCCGTGAGATGGCCCTGCTTGCCCCCTCTCTTCGGCACCAAAGCTGACTTTCTCGCAAAATGCATCTTAAGTACGTACACAGTTGTTAGGGTCAAAAATTTAAAAAAAGACTTACAAAAAGCTTTTTTTGAAGGCTCAAAATTTTTTTTGGAAAAATCAATATGCAAATTAAGGGAAAAAGTGGGAAAATTCACGTGCATCCATGCAATTTTTTGTAAATTCTTTGGAAGCAGCCAACATTTTATCCAGCAACCTGCATAATACTTCTTTTGCATTGAGCCTAACAGCGACTGCTTAAGAAATTCCTCCTTAGGATTCACCTAGAAGTGCCTCTAAAGACAATTTTCGGTGAAATTATGCTGTTACAGGCAGTGTTTAGACCTGTTTTGTCGTTTTCGAACAGGTTTCTTAACTGACTTGAGGTGCAAAAGTGGAAAATTTGTTGTAAGTACCTGTACTAGCATGCTGGACCCATTTAAGACGATTTTCAAAAAAGAAATTTTTTTTAAGTTTAGAAAAAGCAAAAATTTTTGGCCTTCAAAAAAAATTTTTTAACAACTGAGAGTACGTATAAATTCGCGTCCTAGAAATAGCTCTAATAGACGACCAAGTTTTCTGCGATCTGTTAAAGAAACAATAAAGAGATAAAGAATAAAATGCAGACCTTGAGCTCTCCTGTAGTAGTGCGTGACATTTGTCTGTATATTTGAAATTAACGTAAAATGAATTTTCCTTAACAGGATCACTGTCACGATTCCGGTGCTCTGGCTTTTTGGATGGCCAACTGTTCTGAGCTGTTGAATTTCATGAAACTGGATCGCGATTTGGCTGCAGCCACAGCTCCCGAGCCGCAAGAGTCTATGGCAGACGCCGTGGAAAAGGCATTCGGCCATTTAACTTCGTGTTTGCGTCAGGACTTGCACGCTGCCATGCCGGCTATGCTGGATCCCAATTTGGAGGACGCCAACGCAACCAGTAATGCGCGGTTTCTTCGAATTAGTAATAATAATAATTTCTGATTGTACGCAGATCCGTGTCTGCACATGCTTACTGGTGCTATGAGTCTGTTGCGTGCTTGTCGGGTGAACGCAGCCCTGACCATTCAACTGTTTTCCCAACTCTTCCACTACATCAACATGTACCTGTTCAACTGGCTGGTGTCCAGAGAGGGCTCCAACTACTGTTGTCGTGCTTGGGCACACAAACTTTCCCTGCGGTTGTCCAAGATTCAGAACTGGGCGCTGAAGCAAGGTCTTGAGTTGGCCGCCGAGTGTCACTTGGATAGGATTGCTCAAGTACGCTCAGTGATTCCTATACAACTTACAGTCTTTCCCTAAAACCTACACGAGCATCACTAGAAGCCAAGTCTTTGAAATCAGACTTCTTATAGGTTTACAGGGAATGTATGGTCGCGACTAGATCGGGGTGAGGGAGGTTTCAGTGCATAGTTGCTTGGACTCGACTCATGCAAATTTCTGCGCGAAAATCAAGTCTTTTCTGTGGAACTTTAAATTTTTAACAAAAATCTCGTTTCTATACCAAAAGGCTAATTTTCGCGCGAAAACTACTGAAAACCGTGTTTTTATGGAATCGGTGTGTCTAAAAGTTCAGTTTTTATTAAACTTGAGGTCTAGTACTAGAAAGGAATGCTAGTAGTTGTGTGGCGTCGGAACAGATTACATTTAAATGTACCCAATGCACACGTATGAATGTCGCACGTGGAAACTAATTTAGTAAATGTTCTTCAGGCTATAAAACTGTTGCAAACTCCTAAGACGGCTGATTGCTTGGCGACACTTGGATCGACCTGCTACAAACTGAACAGTTTGCAAGTACGCAACTTGCTCGAGCGGTACAAACCAGAATCGAGTGAAGCTCCCGTCTCGCGTGAACTCATCGAAAATGTCATGAAGGTATGCGCATTTACTGCATGTCCATTCATGTGTTTGGTGATGATACTCAACTATCTCCACACCGGCTAAGTGAAGCGACGTATGTCCGTTGTGCATATCGTTGCAACGTATTCAGGTCGAGGGGTGTGGGATAGTCGATTGCCGGGGGTTCTGGTGTTGAGCGTCGGCGTGGTGTCGGGTCGGATCGCTGGCGTTAACAACGGAACAATTCTTTTGCTTATTTGTATTAATGGGATGCAATATTTTACATGAATGGATCAAAAATTTTGCAAGGATTAAGTTCTGGGTAGCTATGATGATTTCGCGCCGATTTTGCCAATTCTACTTCTCTGTCTATCCAGAAATGGGCTAAGGGGGTATGAGGGGATTGACCCCCATCATATTATGACCTACCCCCTCAGGCCGCCGCTACCCCCTCAGGAATTTTTAGGAAAAATTTTGTATAGTAAATTTTGATAAAAGCATGCCTAGATTAGGTGGAATTGAGCGGAAAATAGCTCATTTTAACATATTTAGCAAAATATAAGCCTAAAAACCTTTAGTTTCAGTAAAAAATCGGACTTTTTTAGCTTACCATCACCTCAACCCCCTGAGACGCCGCCACCCCCTCAGGATTCGGACATTTAACACCCCCATAATACATGTAACAGGTCCGGGCCGGCGTGGGGGGTAAAAGGGGTTTCGGTCGAGGTGGGTTTCGCCCAGAGAGCTGGTTAAAAATTTCAAAAAGCTCCAAATAAAATGGGCTTCCAAAAACTGATTTATCTTAAATTTCAGTTCGTCAGATTTGGTTTCAAATGGCTTTTCAATCGAATTTTTAGCTAAAAATTAGTGATTTCCGAGCCAGTTTGTTAGTACTTGTATTTTGGGGTCGGGAGGTGGTGAGGAGGCGTGTGGCCTTTCTAGCTAAGGGGTAACCCCAACCACTCTAGTACATGTATGTATCAACGCCGCCTTTGGGTAACAGGTTGTCCCAAAAAAACGGAAATTTACTTCCAGCTTCAGTTTGCGCAGACCGATTTTTAGCTTTTGGTCTCACCAGAAAGAGCTCGCCATGGCCGATCTATTAGTTTGTCGCGGGCCAAGAGCAAACCACTGAGTGAGGTACTGTAACAGTCTAAATTGATCAAGTTCAGTACACTGCAATTTCCTTCGGTTTTTCTTTTTTTTAATATTTTTATCATGGCTTTTGTCTCAAATTCGGAATATAAATGTGCGCTAAGTGTGGAGAAAGCCCAGCGTTCCTCCAGTAAACATTGTTCAGGAGCTGCATACTATACTTGATGAAGAAGCACCGAGCAAAACCCAAGCCTTCGAGTGGGTGCAGTTTTTTCAGTGGTTCGACGGTAGTTGAGAGAATGCCTTTAAGTGTGCCTGGCGTCTCTTCTACGTAGCCGCTTCCTAGCATTCAGCTCTTGATTCCTGATTACTGGAGACACGTTGAGCTTTCTCCAAACTTAGCACACACTTTCTATTCCGAATTTCAGGCAAAAGCATTGGTAAAATCATTAGGAAACTGAAAAAAGAAGGAAGTTGCAGTGTGTTGAACCTACTCACTTTAGACTTTTACAATACCGGGCTCGGTGGTTTCCGATCGATGGGCCATGGCGAGCTCTTTCATGTGAGATTGAAAGCTAAAATATCTGTCCCCGCAAACTAAAGCTAAAAGTAAATTCCCGTTTTTTGCGATAACCTGTACATTATGCAACGGACATCCGAGAATTGGCACACGCGTCTACATAGCTGTATGCAATGTACCGGACGCAACAGAAGCGTTAGTTGTGTTCTCTCTAAATAAGCGCATGCCACTTGTAAGAAGGGGTTTAGTTAAACGGTTTCTACCGAGGTATGTATCGTGGATTCAATATGTACGTGCGCATAAAAACATGCTACGTATAACTTCTCGAAGTTACGTTTCACTATCAGTGTACGGTTGGGTTTGGCTTTAGTGTCCGATATCTAAAGACTAGTGCCATTCGCTCAAGCACACCAAGAATGGTGAAATAATGGTAGCTGTTGTGTTGGATGATGTTGTGTGGATGTCCGAGCCCGTCACATTGTCAACCGAACTTTAAACTGAAATCGGAAATGACTGTTGAAAAACGTCACCTAACTGGTTGATTGAAATTGAGTCATAATGCCACCGATCGGCTAGACCCGAGTCTGTTGTTGCACGACGCTTTTATCCAGTTCTACCTACTGTGACGTGTGAATGAATAGACTGATTCTGGCTGTGAGTAAGATTGTTTGATTACCGAGCTTCTGTTTCAGTTGGCAGAGAATCAAGCCGACGAAATGCTGCGCAGTGACGGTCGTCAGATCCAGGTGGAGGAAGAAGTTGATCTGCAGTTGCCGTTTCTTCTGCCGGAGGATGCCTATTCACCTGAGGTTGTGAAGGGAATTTCTACCGGACTGCAGCAGTTCCTAGATTTTCTAATGCAGAAAGGCATGTCACTTAGCAATTGCACTGTGAGCTTTGATTTAATTAATTGCAGGTGTGTGTCGCATGATCCCGCAGCCGGCGTCGTCTGGCCATTGGACGGTTCATTTCTCTCAGGTGCTCATTACGGCTTGTTTACTTCTATTAATGAAACTACTTTCTGTCAGTAATAAGCGTTGGTAGCGTGGTAACTGGTGCAAGCGCTGTAGCGGCCAGCCGGCTTGGCGGGTTGCATTAGATTGGCCAGAGAGCTGACTGCGCTAGCTTGATCTTGGTATCGGATCCGGTCGGTGACAAGAGCGTGTCGAACGACGCAGCCGACTGTTTACGGCCGGAAGAGTGGTTGCGTTTGCACCTACGTAGAGCGAACGAAGCCGGTCGATCCTTAATCAGCTGGCGCTGTGCACTAACGATTGCGTCTGGCTAGTAGTCTCTGAGAAGATCTTCTGGTTCTTTATCGACTTTGTGTAGCTGTTAAGAAATGTCACCCCTGCGACCAGGCCACTTTTGTGCCGCCGGAACGGCGCGAGGTCGGCTTGATCGAGACAAGAAGGCTGCTTAGTTATTTCGATCGAGGCACGCGCCGGCGGCCAGGTTCAGCTGAGCGGCCGACCGACCGGCTGGTTCGATCGGCGACGCCACCCGGGCCTTCACTCTGATTGCTTTTTTGTGCTGCCGACGGCTGGCGTCTGTTTGAGAATTAGCATATTTTGATGCCATTCATCTGACGACTATGTTGTCGCCTCTTTCCCTGGCCAAGCAACAGCGATTGGCCAAAATGGGCTGCGTGGCCACTCCTCTCGTCTTGGCCGTCCAGCAACAAGTATGTATGTCTCTCAACCAGCCCTGATATGTTCTTTCTAAACCGCAACTGTCTCCGCTGTCACCAGCCTCCCGCGCTGCTTCCGGTAACCACTGACTCTGCCTCCATGACGCGCCAGCTTTTTGCTCATGTTCCGCTCTCGCTGCACTGGTGTTTTGTTTCAGGACCGCGTCAGTGAGATTGGAGCCGGTGGTGCCGACGTCAACGGTCAGCCGGAACTGGTGCAGATCACCTTTCAGAAGGGAGAGTCGGGCGGCATCGGCCTGAGCATCGTGGCGGCGCAGGTGCGTTGGTCTGTGTTTACGTGTTTGTGGTCTGTCCTTGTCCCCGCATGTTGTGTAATTGTGCACCGACATGCGATTGACGTGTTTGGCGCAATGTCACTGTTCTTTTGCCGCCAGTGAGGCATGAGGCGAATTGAATTTTACACTAAATTACTCGCTCGGAATTTGAGCGCGCGTGGACGCCGTGCGCCTAAAAGGCTCTTAAATGGTTGGTTGGTTGCGAGAAACAAACGGTCTCTGTGTGTGACTAATTGACGGCTGCTACAGAACGTGCAAATGCTGCCAATTTGCAATTGTTGTCGCTGACCGTTCGTTCCACCGGCCGCCAATCGCACTCGGCCGGTCTTTTGTCACTGGCCGCAGACGTGTGGGCAAGGCCGGCCGCCAATTTAAGATTCACACTGACCGTCCGTATTTGCTGCGCATAGTTGACATGGTTTCGTCCTACTACAACTACCGCGCTGCCCCGTCTCCCCAGGCCCTCATTGATCACTGGCTGCCTTTGTTTTGTCGTCTGTGTTGGTCTGCTTAATCGCTACCTCTAATGCAAGCCACAGCCCAAACACGCCCGACATTGCGTCGTCTGCCGCCGTCGGATAAGGTAATTCCAAAAAATCATACTGATAAGCTCTTCCCAGCAACTCTTTCGATTTTCTCTAAGCCGTAGTTATCTTTCTCTGGGACGAAGTAGCTGATGTAGCCTGCTGCTCAGGGGGCACTGAACATATGCGCCAAGTCAAATCGCTGTTTCGGTGGCCTATGCATGTGGTGTATGGTTTGTGCTTTTATATATCGGTCTGCATTTGACAGGAAGGTTTAAGATTTACTAACGTCCAGCAAAGTAACAAGAACCTCAGATCAAGGGGAGGGCGTGGCCGTTTGTTTATCCGACGACTGCCCTTCGCCGCAAATATTCAGAAAAATCTAATAATATTTTTGTTATTTTTTAAATTAAATTGCTTTTCATTTCTTTCCATTAAGTGCCGTTTTGTATTCCACATCAAGCATAGCGAAAAGAGTACAGTATAAGCTGATGCGTTTTGTTTATGTATTGTGTACGCGTATTTATGTCTCTACGTGTTTGAGCGTGTCAGTTAACGTTACCACAAGCAATTAATTTGCTACACCCTCCCTATGCTTCCTCCAGCTTATTTCACATTTTCTTGATTCGATTTGCGTAGGATTGGCCTCTCTGACAGCACGTACTTGCGACACCCCTACAAAAAATCATGACTGTGTGTGAGACTGCCACTTTGGTTTGTCTGCTTGTAAGTGGTAGGGAAAAATTCGCGAAAGATAGGTCAAATTACCTGCGTTTTTCTAAAGGGACGCACGCTATTTAACTCGGCTGTAGGGCACGACGGCAAACTAACGGTTTGTCCGTACGTGCGTAGTATTTATTGTATGCGTTTTGTATGGGTCCATTGGCATTGATTACTGTTGTTCTTTTTAGGGCGTTGGACAGGCGACTGTCGGCATTTACGTTAAAAAGGTTGTGGCCGGTTCAGCGGCTGAAAGAGTAAGTTGCTTGGGCTGTGTGTTGATGCAATTTGTTGAGTGATTGTCGGACCAATTGTGACCTCGCCGCAGCTGCACAGGTTCTCACGCCAACGCTCGCTATCTCATCATTTTTACCGATTCAGCTGTAACGACTGGTTTCAGGACGGCCGATTACAAGCTGGAGATCAGTTATTGGCTGTTAACGGACAAAGTTTGGTTGGAATTACACAGGAAGAGTGAGTGCTTCCTTACTATGCATGTGTTTTGTGCCCCTCTTCATTTATGCATTCTCGCAAAGTTTTATGCACTCTGCCTTCCTTTTGTGCCAGGCAGCTTTCAGTGTGTCGTTGGAAAGAAGTCAACGTGAAAAAATCACTCTTATTTTACAAAAATTCAAGGAGTTTGAGGGTCAGATAGTAACTTACTGGTCACGCGAACCATAATGGTTAAGTACAGTTGAGAAGCTAGAGTCCGAACAATACCTGAATAACCCTGTACCACAAAATCCAATACCCAGTATCTGGGGCTGTATTCACAAAACACGCCAGCTGCAATTAGCGAGTTTGTTTCTAGTATTTACTAGGTAGTGCGTTCTTTCTAGCAAGTCTTTCGCATTCACAAAAACCAGCAGGCTACTTTTCTAGCAAGTACGTAGACTCACTGCATTTTCTAGCCACCTCCGAGGTCGCTAGTTTTAAGCGCCAGCGGTAAATAGTACGCCGAAAATCATCCAACACTTCAATGTGAATCATAATTTAGCCGCTGTTTACTGGCAGGTTGCCCCACAGTGATGACGTGTGATTTGTACTTTACCCATGCATAGGGCGTTTGAAGTGTTAACTTTACAGTGCTTGCAGTCCTGTGTAGAAATTCTCTGACACCACCAATATGCAAGGTTAGAAAACAGTGACGATCTTATAACATTCATATAGCAAAATCGGCTTAAAAAAGAACTGTTTTATGGGTCATGGAGCGTTAGGTAGAACGTACTATATCTAGCGCTTTCTATATAGAACGTACTATGTACTTTAGTGAAGTGCAAAAGTAGCGTGTGCCAGATCTAGAACGCATTATGTAGTAGCAAGTAGACCTGGTAGTTGCTAGAGTTACTAAACATTTTTGTGATTACGGCCTCAGAGATTCCCAATATCGCGATACCCAACGCTTAACGCAGGTGGGCCAAAAATTGCATTTCATTGAACAGGTACATTCCAGTGGTGTACACAGGACTCTTTGCACTACGTTTAAAATTTTTAAGAGGCTAGGTTGAAGCACTGCCCAACCATGATTTTAAAAAATTTTGAAAAATTAGCCTAAGAAAGCGTTTAGAAGCCACTTTGAACGTAAAATTAACAGAAATGAACAGTTTTAGAACTTAATTTTTCGTAATTCAGTCGTGTTTTTTGCTTCCGGTGAATTTTTTCCTAACTCGGCCGGAAAGGGTGTGTACCACCTCAATAGCAATAGGGTACGGTATTGGTACGTACATTCTTGTGACATTTCTAATGACATTTTTATTTTAGATAAGAACAGAGAAATTAATTACTGGTGTAGTACTTGGAAAAGCGGCACTTTAGAAAGTTCTGCTAACTTTTAGTTGATTAACGCAAAACGGCTCAATAAACCTAATCATCGATTAACCTTTTCGGTTTGTTCAGATCATTTTTCAGGTCAACATCGGTTTTTCTCGATTTTTACCAGTCCCAATTAGTATTGGGTATTGGGGGACAAACCCCAGTACCCAATACCTGAAAAACACTATTCCACCCAATACCGGTTTCCACTCTAGTTGAAGCATTCAAAATTTCGTAGCAGTAGAAACAGCTCGCTGCCCAAAGGGTTTGTCTTGTCGTAACTTTGTTTTGTTTATACTGCTATAATCTAATCTAATAAAGACTGCATTCGTTTATTTCCGCATGGGGAAAAGAGCCACTGAGTTAGTGAGAACGGTCGTTTATTAAAAAGCGGTAACGCTAAACTGATTCTGTTTTGGTGGTGTCATTCTGAATGGCAGAAGCCGTACGACTTCCGATTGTTTGGCAGATTATATGTAGTATCTACTAAGTTGCAGTACCAATTGCATGTATAAATTACAGCTACTACAGGGTGTCTCAAAAAAATGATCACATTTCTTTTTACTGCCATTTTCGCAAATTTTGACCAAATAGGCTGAAATTTGGACTATTGGTGCCAAAATTCGGGGGAATTTTGTGTTAAAGTTTGGTGCACTAGGCTTGACTCATTCCCGAGAAATTTCAAAAAAAGTGAAATTTGTTAAATCAATAGTGAAAGCCGGTCACCGAAAAAATGATCACATTTCTTCTTTTCACTGCCATTTCCGCAAATTTTGACCGAATAGGCTGAAATTTGGATCATAGGTGCTAAAATTCGGGGAATTTTATGTGTTAAAGTTTGATGCACTAGGCTTGACTAATTCTTGAGAAATTTCAAAAAAAAACGTGAAATTTGGTAATTTCAATAGCGAAAGCCGGTCACCGTAAAAACGTTACGTTACATTATCGCCTAAACTCTAACGATAGCGTTGGAGTTCATGCGTCAACATTTTACATCCGAATTACCCTGAACTTTTGCGTTTACACTCCAAATTTCATCCAATTCCGACAAAAATTAGGAAAGATACAGGAAAAGTAAATGTTTCCATTTTTCGGTGACCGGCTTTCACGATTGAAGTTACCAAATTTCACTTTTTCTAAAATTTCACGGGAACGAGTCAAGCCCAGTGCACCAAACTTTAACACATAAAATTCCCCGAATTTTGGCACCTATGGTCCAAATTTCAGCCTATTCGGTCAAAATTTGCGGAAATGGCAGTGAAAAGAAATGTGATCATTTTTCGGTGACCGGCTTTCACTATTGAAATTACCAAATTTCACTTTTTTTGAAATTTCTCGTGAATGAGTCAAGCCTAGTGCACCAAAGTTTAACACATAAAATTCCCCGAATGTTGGCACGTATGGTCCAAATTTCAGCCTATTTGGTCAAAATTTGCGGAAATGGCAGTAAAAAGAAATGTGATCATTTTTTTAGACACCCTGTAGTATCGTATTCATATTATCCGGCCGAATGTAGTGGTACTGTACTGGAGACAAGATTTGTAGGGCTGCTCGCAGAATGGCGCAGAGTGGACCGACAGTCTGCTTCGAAGTAGCCAAGCAAGCGGCGCTGTACAACGGCTTGGCGTCCGCCTTGTATCAGCAGTCGCCTCAGGTGCCTCGCTATCCGTCTCCCCACATGCACAGCGACCAAAACTCTAGACATCGCTTGAACGGTAACTAACTGCTTGCTCTTGTTTTGCCTAAAATGAAAACTATGGTAGCATTGACAGAAAATACATTCAATTGCATCTCGGTTAATTGTTTTGTATGACTTGCAGACGGGTCAGTTGCTGATCTGCACCACCAGCACTGGGCCTCCACCAGTGGTCTGCAACAGACTCGTGTGCCGCAGACCTACCCTGCTGCCTCTCCTGGCGCCGCCCACGCCAGATCCTACTCGACGTCGCATCTGGGTCACGACAACGTGCGTCACCCTTACGGTCTGTCGGCCGGCTCGTTGCCCAGACGCACAGTGGATAAGCAGTACCACAATCTCGGTGCTTACCACGGCTCTCCAGTTCACACGCAACGTCCTGTCGTCTACTCTGTGCACACGCCATCTACGCCAGTCAGTGCACGTAACAGTTACCAACAATCTCCTGTCGATTGCAATGTGAGGAGGAGTGCTGACTATTCGCCTGCGAACAACGGAGTGGTCTGGCAACCACCCCCTGACGATGCACGTTTATATAGAGCGGTGAGTTTTCGTACTCAACTGCACTGCCTATTGATTAGCAAGATTGCTTCGCTCCGTTAACTGCATCTGCATAATTTATGTTGATGGCGGAGGATGCGTTTCGGTCGATTTACTTGCATACAGGTGCTAAAGACTGTTTTGAGCTGGTGAAAGAATGAGATGAGCTTTGACGCTCGCTTGGGAGAGCCTTAACAATTGCTCTGTGCCTGCTCTGCTAATTGTCTGTGCTTTTCCACTGCTGCCCTCTTTAGCCTCTCTCTTCTGCTCAACCGCGCTCTCCTGCATTGGCCGGCGTCTTTGCTGAACCAAACGCACCCGATTACCAGAACCTGCCATTGGCTGGTGCGCAACGGTCGTCGCGTCCGCTGAGTCATCCGTCCTACAGCAATGCCTATGTGTCGCAGGAACCCTATCACACAGCTGCCATGAGCAATTCGGCCACCGCCCAGCTGGAAAGCTCAAGCAGTCCTCCCAGAGTGTCGCCTCGACAAGTGTCCCAGAATGAGTGCTGGCAACAAGAAGAGAACGGCGAGCTGCAGCAGCACATCGAGGACGAGGTAGGAGGACGCTCTCCAAACATTATCAGTTCTAGGTGCAGTTGTTGCAGGTGCTGCGACTAATCAAGGAGCAGGCGTCGTTGTTAGAGGAGAAACAGTTCCTGACAGAGGCAGAGGAGCGTAGGTACAAGGCGCTCAAGTACGAGATCGCTTACCGAGAGCGCTTGAGCGAGGAGTTGGTGCCGGCACCGCAGAGTCGCTCTGCTGGTCGCACTGTCTCTGACGAGTTGAACTTTATGTCGCAGATGAGTGGTGCCGAGCTGGTTGAACCGAGTCTTCCCTACAACCAACAGATTCTGTCTGTCCTGCCTGCTAGTAATGGTCATGGAATGCAGTCTGCTCTGGAAGCTGAGTTGCAAGCCCGGTAGGTCTGCATCCGTCTTGCATTTTCCTTACAAATTTGCGTACGTCGCAGATCGACAAAATTCGGCATTACTGCAGTTGTTTCTCTTTTGTGTGTATGACTGAGAGCGTTTGAGTTGTTCACCGCAGGCATGGATAAATCTGCCATACCATCCTAGAGCATGATTTCCACTTTTTGTGCGTTAAATCGTAAAAGTATAAATCATAATGGAACTGTTGACTCAGTCAGTTTAAGTTAATGGGGTCCTTTTTTGGTACAAGTTGGGGCGTTGAACAGCATTGGTACAAGAAAAATTGAAAAGTTAGCCTTCTAAACCCTCTGATATCGACTGAATTATTGGTACTGTGCATTGCTGCTTCTACAACCTATTGAATGCACACTTTTATGAAGGGTTTTTACATAAGATTTTGAGTACCTTAACAATCTGCAGTCCAATGTCGCTTTTGAAGAAATAAAATTTTTCGATC